>VZTA01024166.1:319480-415510 GCA_013398855.1 Mohoua ochrocephala | reverse complement strand
AAACCCTAACAAAACAAAACAAAACAAAACAAAACAAAACAAAACAAAACAAAACAGAAAGCCTCCACAAAACCAAAACGAGCCACCAACAGACCTTAAGCGAGGAGCGCCGCTCGGAGCGGCCCGGGGCCAGCACGAGAGGGCGGCATTGCCATTGCTCGCGGCTCCGCCGGGCACCCCCGGTCCCCTCCCGGCCGGGGACCAGCCCGGGAGACAGGGGGGAAACGTGGAGCTCTGAGCTTGCACGGAAATTAACTTTGCCTCGATTTTTTTTTACATTTTTAATTTTTTTTTTCTTTTTAAAAAGTATTAGGTATAATAATAAATATAAAATCGAATCAAATTATATGGTATGTCACTTTTTAAAATGAAAACATATAGAAATCCGGTGTCTTGGAAACCCACTCCAGTCTCACTAAAATGCATATGAGTTTGGCTCTCTCATTCAAAATGTACTGCGGAGGAGGACAGAGGATGAGTGGGGTTTGTACAAACATTAAGTCTTGTCAGATCTGAATTACAGTCTGATCTCATATATGTACTGGATAACCGTAATCCTCATCTTCCTAGAAAACAATGTAAAAGAGTAAGTTCATCCCCTTGTTTTGCCTCCTAAACAACCCTCTCTTCCTGTCTCAAAATCAGACTGTTCTTACAGTAAAATAATAATAATAATAATAATTTTATGTTTCTGAAACTTGGAGTTTTCCATTTTTCCCCACTTTGCTCAGAAGGAAACAAACTCCGCACACTCTGAGTAGGCCACCTATTTCCTGGCTTTATGGGGTGCTGAGCCATCACTGCTGCTTATGCTGTTTTTACAATTTAGGACAAAACAGTGCCATGGAAAAACCTTGCACAGCCCAAGACAAACTTCCCCAGGTCCTTGGATGCATTACCTCCCAGCTGGACACCTCTGCTTCTCCCCTAGAACCTGTTACACCCTTAGACGCCGAGGTGAGGAGGATGAGGAGTGGCTCTGCCCCTCGTTGCCTTTCCCCTCTGGCCCCTGGGAGATCCCAGCGAGGTCCCTTCCAGAAGGGGGGATTTGGGGGGTTGTGACCCGCACCTGGCCCTTACCCAGCCGCACACGGAGCGATGGAGCTCACCCCCTTTGGCCAGAAGGGAGCGAGTAACAACCAAGGCAGAAAAGTTTCTTTTTCCTGAGGAGTCACTGCCGGGGCACAGACGCAGTCTCCTGAAACTGCATCATCGTCCAGAGGAATGCACTGGAGAGAGATTTCCACAGGAAACTGCCCGGCCTCTTCTTCCCTAACAAAAGGAGGGAAGGACATTGCAAGATGTTGGTTCCAGCAAGCCTGGAAGACTAAACCTGAGTCAAACTCACCCAACCTCCCCAGGTCTGCTTAAACCTAATGAGAGCTGTACTCTCAACTCAATCCATGCAGAAAATGAAGCTATGAATGATATTTAAATCAAAACAATGAAACAACTCGGTCACAGGATTGAAACTCATTTAGGTTCCCCCTTCAATCCTTAAATCACCTTCCTCCCCTTCTAATAGACTATTAAAATGCTCTTATGATCTGAAAACAAAGTTAATTCATATTTGTAAAAGCAGTTTTAAGCAGTCTAACAGGTTAAACAAGAAAACTATGTACTAAGCTCAGTGGGTTACCTGACTGTGCCGACAGTGTCAGGGCTCTGAGCACCCCTGGCAAGCTGAACCATTTCATGCATTTGTATAAAAGTTCGGGTGGCAGAGTTGTAAGGAGAGCACTTGCCATAAGCAGAAAGAGACGCAGGAAAATGCAGACAGCAGTGCTGTTATGCTCAATTTTCTGTGCCAGCCTGCTCAGCTCTCCTGGGAAGCAATGCCTTTCTCTTTATTAAAGTCCTTGAGACAATGGATACTCTACAATTCAGATTTTAATAGTCTGTGTTGACGCTGACTGCTCAGTTATTAAGTTGTCTTCGAGAAGTTCACACAAACCCTCCATGTGCAGAGGCTGTGGAGCAAACGCACCCCTGTTCCCCTTCAGATGTCCTCTGAGGACTGGCAGCAGCATCCCTGAGGAGGCTGCAGTCATTGCTCTGCTCCACGGGCACAGGAGAGAAAGGCTGAGGGGCAGCTGGGGAAGCACGAACCTCCACACCCTCTCCTGCTAGAAACTTGTCTGGATCTGAAGAAACAGCCCCACCAACCTCTCCTCCTCAGCACTTGGCACTGACACGGCTTTGGGACTCGGGTGACACAGCAGAGAACACCAGTGATGTGCCTCACCTTTTACTTGCTGAGCACTCATAGCTCGATGAGATCTATCCACTAGCCAAAGAAATAGTTTGGGGACTGGGCTGCAGACTCAGAAACATCACAGCTGACAGGGAATATTCTCACAGTGACTTAATATACTGTGGTCACCCTGCTCCAGAAAACTGTGCAAAGCTGGGGACGAAGCACACTGTCCTTAGAAGAGTGCCAGACGCCTCCTGCCAGCCTGCCCAGGACAGAGGATGGGATCCTGGACTCATTCTGCTCCATGAGGAGGAAACAGGTCCTGCACAGGGCACCGCAGAGATGGCAAAGCCTCCTGTGCCACCCGGGTTTCTGCCGTGGAAGGAGCGGGAGCAGCTCGCCCTGTCCTGCTCGTCAATTAGTCAGACAGAAGTTATATCGAGTAACAGGGCACGGAAACGTAACCTTTTGTCTGAAGAGGTTTTCCATATTGCCACTCATCTGGAAAGGGTGTGTGCAGGCGAGGGTCAGAAGTTTAGCCAGGGCTACGCTAGCAGCATGGCAAGCAATAAACTATCACGCAAGCAAATGCAAATATTAGCTGTGCGTACATTTGAAATCTTGAAACAAATTGCTAAAGATTTAGGACTTCATTAAGGTCAAAAGGGTTATGCTGTAGTTGATAGGCACATTTGTTTTATTAATTGAGTCATAAGTTCTGGCAGTCTGCAAATAGATTGCAAAACATGCATCAGCTGCTTTCGATTGCCATGAGAGATCTGAAAACCTGCCAGGAAGTCTGTTTGCAGCTCTTAAAAGTTTTGGCTTAAAACCTGTTTTAAACTATTAACAATTACTTGTTCTTTTTTTTTTTTTTTTTTTTAAAGAGTGCAAGGAGGGAGGGCAAGATAGAGAGAGAAAGAGAAGCACATGTTTTCTTTAGACTCAGAGCACAAGAATTACTGATGTAAGTATCCTCCTCTCAAGGAGGCTGATTATTTTCCAGACATCCCAAGCTCTCCCATTCCCTGGTATCCCCAGCCTGAGTGTTTGCCATCTCATGCAGCTCTCAGTGTGTTTTAGAATGAAGAACATTTGGTCAGCATCCTTTTGGAAAAGAAATGTGCAAGCAAAGGGGGAAGATGTCCCATTTTCATGCCTTATTTTAAATCTGTTGAGCATACAGGACAGGAACACCAAAAGGAAGCAGCGCGAAGCAAGCCAGGTCCCGCACTTGCAAAGATCTGTCCCAAATACGTGTCAAAGTACCACCAACAAAATACAGAGCAGCTGTTTCTCTTGCTCGGTACCAAGCCCAAAGCGATCACATCACAGCTCTGAGGTTTCAGCTGGGCAGATAGTGTTTCATACGTGAGTTACTTAAGTTTCAAACCCAGTGAGTCTCTCCTATTACCCCAGCACAGTACTGGGATGATTTGTCAGCTGCTCTCCTAAAAGCTGTCATGGCCAAAAGTGGCTGGGAGCCAGAGAGAGCTGCTCAGTTTGCCCTCCTGTGAAAGAGACTGGACTCGTTACAGTTCATCCCAATGACATAAAAGGTTACAGATTTGGCACCTTCATTTCCCCCGACTGCAGAATCGGCCTTTGAAAGCTGCTCTCCCAGCCCCGTGCAGCTGTTTGGTTCTTCTGTGCCCACGTCCCCTTTCAGTTCTCCTGCCTTTTGCTCTTCTTGTCTTTAGGAGGCCAAGTGGCTCCTATAGGAAGACAAAAGCTGGTCTGAAAATTAATGCAAATTACTTTTTGGAAATAGACTTAAATTTTGGTTCCCTGATCTCAACACAGCTTCGGGATGCTCTGGGTTCATACAGAGCTTGCATCTGGTGCTGACCTGAGCAAGAACCAGACGAGAATCACCCACATGAGCTCTTGCCTCTGGCACCTCTTAAATGACTTCACACCGCATTCTGAATTACACTGTCTTCCAGCAAATTCCTCAGATCTCGCAATACAATGAAATCAGCCACCTGGGTACACCAACATAAGCTGAGATATCCCCTCATTTTTTAGCATTTTTGTTTCTCTTCCTGCAGCCCTTGCAAGCAGAGATGTGCTGCTGCCCTCCTCACGTTCCCTCTCATCACACAGAGCTGTGGCACAGAAAGGCCAGAAGAGAACACAGCTGCACTTAGCTCCTCATGAAACCAGGCACCAAAATGCTCTCAGGGATTTGGACACAGCTCCTTTGAGGGGAAGATCCATGCTCAGGATCCCCTTTCCAACAGGGCCAACTCACTGCTCTGAGCAACCCTGTAAACAAGAGCAGAAGATCTGATCACGGGAAATCCTGGTCTGAAGCCGCTGCAGAGCGGGTTAACGCCTGTAACACGAACATGAACCCAACGCTCGAGTGCTTCTTCAGCCAAGAACAAGGTTACTGCCTGGTAAACAGGATGCACCCTCAGGCTATCCCAGCCGTACCCACAGGGCAGCCAGGATTTGCTGACCAGGCTGGAATGATGGGATTGTCCTGGGGAACCTCCAGGATTTTTGGTTTGGTCTGGGGTGGTGCCTTCCCCCGAACACCTTCTCGTTGGTGGCACCTCTGCTGCCAAGGGCTGCCCAAACCAGCACCCCAATAAGACATGGACCAGATAAATGCATCTGCTGAGAACACACATTTATCACTCTTTATCACTCAAGCTTTAAAGTCTTTTTCTCTAATGGAGTAATCACTGGACTCCATTACTGTCAACCCACAAAATGGATTTGCTCCTTTGCTGGTAGGAAGCACCACGTGTTTCACTGGAGGACTTTTTCCACGGCTGGAGTCACAGGAGACATACCTCTGGACCATCAGCTACAGCACAGCAAACACGTTTGGGATCTCATCAGCTTTAGCAGCTTTTTTCACTTTACCAACTTTACTTCCTAATTCCAAGCACTTCACTTTCAACAAATCACCACTTGAGCAATTTCTTCCAATAAGCTCTTTCATAGTATCAGCTATTTTTTCCAATAAAAATATTTTTGCTCTGTGGTTTCAGTCTTTAGCTTCTTTTTCATCTGGCACAGACACAAGTTAGTTATTCGAGAAACATTTATTATCGTTTCAACCAATTGAAAAAGTTTTGCAGGTTTTGGCTTCAATAGTAACCAAGTTAATGACTCTTCCCATAAGAAAGCCAAAAATGATAAATCTATTTATGACTTCTCACAGGGAACCCCGTGTTCATGGGGGCTGAAGGAACATCTGATAAGGGAGCAGCACTTTAACCACGAAGAAAATCCAAGGATTTTTTTTAGCATGAGGAATCAGTTTGTGTGTACAGCAGCCAAACGATACAAGCACTTAAGAGTCCATAAATACTCCTTCACAAGAGAGACCATAATAGTCACTGGGTCAAAGTCACCTTCCAAAAAATGTGTTACATTGGTGCCTAGTGAACAAAATATATGCTTTCTATTCTCTCAGCAGCTACACGATCCTCTTCACCATTCTATTTTAGATTGGCCTGAACCTTCATAAACTTTAAATAAGATTTCTTTTCCCAGATCTTATTCCTTAAAGCTAACAATAAAAATCTCCAAGGAAAATCCTGCAGGGAATGGTGGCATTCTCAGTGTCCTGTGGCATTTGAACAAGGTCATACCTACAAAGCAATACAGCCCACTAGAGATTTAAACTCTGGCCTAAGCCCACATCGGATTTAAGGAGGCAATTCAGTGCTCGACTCAGAATTTTCTACCCGGGCATAAGAGATGTTATGGTTCACCTCCTCACGGGGTTTTTCTAACACACTGAGTTCACACTGAGTGAGATACCACTGCTCCAACCAAAACTATGCCTTTCTTTTAATTCTGGGGTTTCCAATCATCCACTCATGGTTCCAAAAGAACTCTCTTGTGGCTATGGAAATCCAAGTCAGGTTATGAGAAAGTATAAAAACAACGAATACTGGGTTTGGCTTACAACGAGGAGGACCAGGAGAGGGCATGTGCAGCTATTTCAACTCACAAAAACCTTTGTGGGACTCATGTGTTCTCACTTCTCCCTTGATTTTAAAGGGCCCAAAGCCATTCCCATTCGAGCTGCTCTGCAGAGCAGTGTGCACAGTAATTGGGACCGTACATTAGGAGGGATTTATTTATATTACCCAAAAATGATGCTCTTTTATCAAACACTGCAATCAGTGCACTTTGCTGTTGAAGTGTGGAGGCAGGTCGCAGGCTGAAGGACAAGGACTGACACCAGCACATCTCTGCTGTAATGAAGAGCATTTGAGCTGCACCAGCAAGCTCTTCAGGGAGCAGGGCCTGCTTGGTCTGTCCCGTGTACAACAGGCCCCTTTTCCAAGTCATTTAAATGTTGGGTGGCTTTGCATTTTTTAACAATTCCTGCCAAATTGCACGTATTTATTTCAAGCCTGCCCAACGCCTGCTATTTACAAATACTGCCATATATTTTAAAGCAAGAGTCACTCCCAATTAGCTCAAGTGTTTAAGAAAATCATCATATATTCTGAATGATGAAAGATCACAGGAGGAGGTCTCCTAATGGATGGCAGGTGTGGGAATGAAAGCATCTGAAGACTGTGAGCCAAAATCTAAGAAGTCACAGAATATCATAATTCACTTTAAATTGCACCTAGGCCACAAAGTTAAACAAGACCTTTGGCTCGGAAAATATTTAAAGCTACCACCATTTTTATAACAGAAAAGCAAACAAACAAACAAAAACACACCCCCAACATGCTGATTCTTTATGAGAAGATATGTAAAGTCAGCGACATTTGGAGGATAAGTAAAAATAAATAATAAATATAAAATTAATGAACATAAGATTGAAAAACACTTTTGCCTCTGTTTTCAGGCAGCTATAAAGAGCCTCGATAAGCTCTAGTCATCCACAAACATCTCCTCCTGTTTTGTTACAAACCACTGAAAACCAGGCAGGTTAACTCTCATTTAAAAGTTTGCATCCACCACACATTGTAGTAACAAAACTACTTTTAGGATCTTCAAACACATATGAAAACACAAAATAATCTTTGTCACAAAAATATTAGAGTAAGACCAACAGATTAGCTGGGTGAAATTCTCCAACTGGGACTCTCATTTAAATGACACAATGATCTATGTTTTGTTATAACCTGGGCTTGTGGCACAGGAATATTGCACAGACCTAAGGTGATCCTGCTCACCGTTAATGTGGTGGATGTTGGTACCAAAGCAAGATGCCTTTTCTTCCAAGAACTCCCAAGTCGAGTGATTAAGCAATAAGTTTTCTATTTGTAAATGTTCTTTCAGTTACTGTGAAAGCAGGGAAATTTAGAACAATTGAACAATTAGAAACAATTACCAAATTGGGTACAAAGGCAGAGACAGGGATGGGGAAATACAACCTACCTTTAGTCACTGTAACATCACCACAATACCAAAAACAGGCTGCAAGCTTTGAGCAACTCCATAAACCTTTAAATGGATGGAAGTAGAATTAACAGAAGATTTACATATCTGACAGAGAAGAAAAAAAACCCAGTCATCAAAACACGTATCTACCATTGAACTCTACAGTGCAAATCGAATAAAGCCTGTCCTGCAGTGCCAGCACCATCATTGCCAGCTGGATGCTGCATAGGTCTTCCAAAGTTTGAGCAGAGCACAGACCCAGTGGGCATATACAGCTCTCACTCACCTGGAAATTTCAGCCAGTGGGGGTTTTGCCATTTTCTGTGTGTTTTTCCTCAAGATACAAGAACACTCACCACTGATATTGGCCAAAACTATGGTCAGGCAAGTCAGCTCAGGGACATATGGTGGCATTTCAGGTCAGCCTGTAAGGAAAGTTAAAGCTGACCATGCTGAAAAAGCTCAGAGAATAAAGGAACAGAAAGCCCTTCAAGGTTGCCACCACAGTTAATCAATTTATAATAAAGACAAAGCCACCACAGTCCAGTCAGACACACGTGGTTGTACGTGTTTACATGGGTAAACAAGTGAAGTGCTTACATGGGTAAACAAGAGCACGAGATCCAAAGGCAGTCAGCAAACCCAACCGGCTGGCCCAGGCAGCACCAAGACCTCTCCATGCGAAGAAAGCCACCAGGCCACTCAGAGCATGGCCATGCACCATCCCCAGCCAGGAATTTGTGTCACCTGCCCCCATCGTTTCAACGAAGCAAAAGAAAGCGCCACAGTCCGTCCAGAGACCAGAAAAGGGCAGAAAGAAGCAGAGGATGTGCAGCACTTGGCCCTACCAGTGCTGAGGACTGTCAGCGATGCAGACTCACCTCCAGAGCAATGAGGAGAGCAGAGGGAGCAGCACCCTCCTCACACTCCATCACTGTGCAGTGGAAACACACCCCTCAAGGCAGGTAATTAACCTTTAATCAAGCTCCATGTGCACATTTAAAGCACGTGCCAATGTTAGGCGCTCATCCGTCCATATCTGGGCCCGCACTTTGCACGTGCGAAAGGAGGATTAGTAAATATGCTTTTCATTTCCTAAGAGCTGCACCACAAACTCCATAATGCATTCATTTCATACAATCTCAGGGTATTTGTCAAACAAGATAATACTGTGCAGAGCCAGAAATGGTATGAAAAACCACTGGTAGAAAGATATATGATTCACATTTCTAGTAGTGGATCAGTTGCAATGGAATATGTTTTTCATCAGAACTTGGTACCAAAGCTACTGTGGCTGCTGATCGGAGATAGTGCTGTATTTTAGTATCCTTTTGAGAAAAAAACACCATTTCAAAGGGAGTTCTCCTTCTCCTTAGAAAAAAAAAAAATCAAAGCAGCCCCAGCCGTTACACAAGTCACACATTGTCGCTCCCGCTGCTCCTGCATGACACAGCTCTTACCTTGCTGATCGCTCTGCTGATGTCGCTGGGCTCAGTTTGGGTAGGGCAGGATCAGGACAAGGCAAAACCCAGCCGGCTGTGCAGCCAGAGCAGAGCCCTGAGCAGCTCCTGAGCTGCTGGGTCCCCACAGGGAGAGCGGGGCCGCAGGACCCCGACGTCCCTCACCCCCAGCGGGCGCGCGATCCCAAACCGAGCACGGGGGCTTCTCCACTCGGTGTTTTACACACACTTTATTTAGCTCTCACTCCTCAAAAAGGAGCCCATGGGTACATTAAGCCACATGCAATAGATATTGTTTCCATTAATTTGCATTCCTTCAGTCACTCCCGTCAACTATCTAAGTAATTTTAAAAAGAGAAAGACAAAACAAAACCTGTGTTTTGTGTTAGACTCTGCCCTCTGATTCTGGAAGCACTTCTCACCATAGCAGTTAAAAGCAATAATGTGAAAAATATTCCATTTCTATTCACACAACATGGATAGAAATCTCTGAAGTTTTAGATTTTTTTTTCCCCAACCAAAATGTTTATGTACTGATCAGAGAAGGTCCAAGTTACGCTGGGAGAAGTCACGGTATATGGCTCCAGGCTTAACTGAAGAGGTGAGGGGATGCAACCACCAGGAGAAGTCCCAGAGTTGTGTACCTCTAGGATCATCCTTAGCCTGGCATATTGATTTCTCTGTTTCAAAAGAATTTAAAAGTTGTGAGTACAATTTTCAACAGACAGATATAAAACAGAACTAATTTTCATTTTTGTTTTATATTAGACCATTTTATCTGTCTTTTGAATATTTGTTTCTCTCTTTAAAAATCGTATTTTGCAATTATGATGGTTGTAAGGACTATTTCTAAATAAGAATGGACTGGTAGCAGATCACAAGCACCTCTGCTGCCATTCACTGCTATCCTCAAGCAGAGTCACCAGCTCTGTCCATGCCACATCTGCTGAAGAGATGCACCCAGGGGGAGCATAGCAGTAGATTAGAGTCACACCAGCCTTGATTTGCAAATTCTAGTGTAAATCAGAGCCACATGAGAGCGTGTTAAAAGCTCCCTTTTCTTTTAGGGGAAAAAAAAAATTAAAGAGTAGAGTGGCTGGTCAGAACATCCATAGAAATATTTTCAAGTCTCAAATGAAAAAAAACCACATTAGAAATAAAAGTGCTCAGAGTTCCTAACTTGCAATTTGTACGAAGCTGAGAGGAGCATTAAAGCATTGGCCCTGAGAAATACTCTTCCCAACCTTTAGGACAAACCCTTCTAGCTCTGCTACATGAGGTACACAGAATCAGGGCTCCAGAGGTCACACATCTCCCAATAGTTCCCCCCCAGATCTTTGAATCAACTGTGAATACACTGAAAAAAAAATCACTGCACTGACTTCAATACCTAAATAAGGCCCAGAAGCCCAGCTCTGAAAACCTTTGAAATAAATCGTGGCAGTGAACTTCAGCCCACATCCAGCTGACATCTGAACCACTGAAAAACTAGTCCAATTACACCCCAGCTCGGCAGCAAGACAAGGCAGCTGTAAGAATGCATTAGCCTTTTGCTATCACAGCCAAACCATCTGAAGTTGAAGTCACCAGCCCTTAAATCAGAAGAAGGCAGGCAGCACTTCCAGTTCTCAGCAAGTCGGAGATGCAGCTAAAACTTCAGCCTTAAAACTAAAAAGTTTGGTCTTACCTGGGGGTCACCTTTGCTGAAGAGCACAAATTGCAAGGACAGTGTTATGTCACCTAGAGGCTGTGACAGGGTTTGATGCATTATCAGTCAGTTCAAAGATGGATTAAGAGGTATTATCAGTGGAACTTCAGCAACAGCCTGCTCCCAGCTCAGGCACGAGCCCGTGCGACTGTAAGCTGCCTTCCCACTTCGGCTCGGGATGTAACAGGGAGATGTTAAGAGTTCATCCTTCTGCTCTTTGCCAGTTAAACAAAGATTCCCTTTGATTTTAAATTACTTAAAGTTTTCAAATAGACTGAAGCAACTGGCTAGCAACAGATTTTATAAGCAACATCACGCCATTAATACACTGACTAAAACAATAAAATAAACACAAGAAGGCATCTAGGTTTGGCTACTAAGAGAAAATCTTCCTGCAGCAACATTTGCAAAGTACTTTATTTCTTCTCCTGTGGAAGTGATGTAAGCTTTCGGGAGCTGTAAGATTTAGAAAGCCACACCACATCACAGTTGTTTTCCTATTAGCGTACCCCATGCCGAGAACACCGGCGATTATCACCCTTGTGGAATGTGGTCTGCCTGTGTTAGATTCGCTTTGACCTCCAGCGTGGGTCGAAAGATGTCAGTTTCTGGAGAACTCTGTGGCTATTGTGTCACCCAAGCAGAAAATGCTGCCTTGTGCCTGAGAGAAGGCCCAGGAGCCTTTTAAAACACACTCATGTAAAGCAGAGGAATTTCTCCGTCTTCCCTCTTGCTGTGTCGCTCTACAGCTGGCTAAGCAAAAGGTCCTGTAGGCTATTTCTTGGGCATTTTCCTAGCCCTGACAGGAGTATCAGAGTTCCATTCAGTTCTCTACTAATCTCTCTTCAAACTCACCAGAAAGGAGGCACACATAGAGGTGCTGCAAAATCAGCCATGGTGCATCTAGCGATGACTCCAAGCCAGCTTTGCAGTGCCCAAATCCTAACCCTTAAAGACAAAATGCCACTTCAAAGAAACCAGGGTTCACAGCTAAAAACATGCACAAAAGGTACATGAAGTGAAAAGATCTGCACACCATTTTTCTTTGCTCAGCACCACAAATTACACCAGCCCCAGCAGTTCCTGGTCCGACTCTGCAACACTTTCCATTTGCACAAATAAACCTCTGTCACAGCACTCGTGTCAGTCAAATAATTGCAGCCAATCTGTTAAAGCCCCAAAAGCCCAAGACTGCAGGAGTACAGAGAAAGCCACCATCATTCTCATCTTCCTCTCTTGTCTGCAAGAAGACAGACAGTGGAGTGTCTGCGCTGGAAACGCCCCTGTAGGAAGGCTGATTAACTTAACTCACTGATGATATAAATATCGTTATCTGCAATTCAATCAAAAAGCAATCAAGGCCTGTTTATTAGTGTATTTTTAAAAGGCATTTAGAGCATAGGTTGGGCACTTATTGAATTTAACTAATAAATAAGATTACAAGAATCAAATCACTGCTCTCGAAAAGCAGCACTTTCTCGGACGAGGAGCGATTTACAATCATTACCAATTTGAAAAGGAATTAAAAGATAAAAGGAAAACATCAGCAAAAAAAGGGGCAGCAAGCCATTTATTTTTACTTTTTTTAAGAGGATTTACTTTTTTAAGAGGCTATCAGTGTACAAACATCACACAGGATCCCAGGACGGTATCATTTCTCACTGCAGATGTGTGCCACGGGACTGGTCTCCTCAGTCTCCAAAACTGCTTCCAATATTCTTCTTGTTTGGACTGTAACTTGATCCACACCTTCAATTCATGTTTTGTTCGTGTATACCTTTTATGCTGGATGACTTTACTTGTCTTCATTACCTTGGCAAGTCAGAAGGGAAACATTTTTAAAAGCTGTGGCATTACTCAAGCTGTGAGGTGGGCGACTTAAGAGAAGCAACATCTTAAAACATTCTGCACGGGGGCAAGTAAAAAGTCAATAAGGAAATACCATAGTTAGGCTGTTTTTAACTTGCTGAAAGTGTGAGACAGCTGTTCATTTCCTGATCACTCATGTGGAAATGGTAAAAAATAATTAAGAGCAATGACTAATCACCAAATCAAAGCAAATATTAAATAAGCAAACTTGCTTTCTGGCCTCAAATCCAGCATGCAAATGAGAAGTTGTATTCAAAAGTTTAGTCTTTAGATAATTAAAAAGGGTACCTTAGAAGAAAAGAAAGATCCAGTTTATGGCTGCATCATGTTAGAACATCAGCAACAGGAGTTATGGGAGCAGTTGGAGCCACTTGGTCAAGGCTGGAATAAAACACAGAGAATTACTTTAAAGTCAGAAATAAATAGTGCATGAAAATAGAAAGTGTACATGGGAAAAGCAAATTCTCCCCTTTGCTCGTATCCTATCCTGAGTAAATGTCACTGCTGCTCCTGAGCTGGCCATGCTGTGATGGCAGCGAGGGGATGTGTGGCCCTGGCTGGCCTGTGAAGGCCTGTGCTCTATTTCCTGTCCCCCACACAGCGTCTGATCGGTTTTAGGGCTATCTAGGAGGGCATTAAAACTGCAGGTTAGGAAAATACACTACCCCCTCTTTGGCAATGAGGTGTGCAGCCCATCTGGGAAGAGGCAGCCAAGCTGCCCAGAGGAGGCAGCTCGCTGTAACACCAGGGAGGAACGTCGCTGGGGCGAATGAAATGAGCAGGACGAGCAATGCCAGGGAGCTCCATTCGGTGCCCTCCTCCTTTTTTCCTCATGCCCATTGCAGTTCTTTGTTATAAATGTTCAGGTCTGCCTTAGGGCGTGGGCATTCATCAGCCCCTGAGCTCCCAACTCATCTCTGTCCCAAAGATGACCGATCCCACCCTCACTGTGCAGGCAGCTCCTGGCTCTAAAGGGCTCCACTGAAACGCATCAGCAGCTCCCCCCCCACCATCTGCTCTATCACGGAGTCTCCAACCTGCTCCTCTCCTCAGCCCCCTCAAACACAGACTTCTCAGTCACGTAGAAAATGGGTATTTCTCCTCTGTATTGTCCCAGAGAGTGCAAGGGAGCATCTGACAGAAAAAGCAGAGAGAACTGGGATTGTTCCACATGGAGCGGATCTTACCCATTTTTATAAATGGATGGGAGGAGGAAAGGACAGAGCCAGACTCCTCTCCATGGTGTCTAGTGAAAGAAAGGCAATGTCTTTCAGGTACAGCAAAATACAGCAAATATAATTTAAACATAAGAAACTTTTACGTAAGAGTGATTGATCACTGGAATAGGACACCTAAAAATGTGAACTCTCCTCGTCCTTGGAGATATTCCAAACCCAACTGGACATGATCCCAGGCAACCTGCTCCAATTCACCCTCCTTTGAGCAGGGAGGTTGGATGAGATGATCTCCAGAGACCTCTTCCAACATCAAATATTCTTCTACTTGGATGGAATTTCATTACAAGAAAATAAAAACTAATAATTTTTTAAAAGGCCTCTAACTCTAGTTTAGTGATAGAAGAACAAAAATGCAATTCACCAGACATCACTTTATTCAGGATATTTTTTTGGAACGGCATGCATTTTACTGCACGCTTGGGAAGCTTTCTGGAACAGCCACAAAAGCTGCCTTTCCAAGCACATGATTAAAAAGCCAGATATTAACCCAAATGCTTCCTACTGGAAAACTTATGACCAGTGTGTTCTAGGCAGATGAGACTGGGGAAAAAAGGTTCTTCCAAACTTTGGGATGAAACTTTCCAAGTTTAGGTTTGCATCCACTTTTTGGCATTTGAACCTAGTTTAATTACTGATTCCCAAGGACAGTTTCCTAACTATTCATCGTTTGGCTAAATCCCCACCAGGAGCCCGCAGTGATAAGGAAGAAAATGAGACTCCTATCTTGAAGCAGCAACTACTCCCATACCTGCTGCTATTGTAAAAAATGCTGAGAGTCTGATCTTTAAAATGAAGCAAAAGTTGGTACTAACCCAAATTTATTTTTACCCCATCTCAGATAGCTCTTACACACCAGAATTTCTGTGAATAAGGCAATAGTTGCACTGCAGAGAGATGTGGCTAAGGAAAATAAGTCAAATTGTTTGCTTGACTTCAACCAAGTCCAAGGACCTCTCAATAAACTGAGAGCAATATTTAATTCCTCTCTGCCTCCTCTCACTTTGAGAAACAGAGACTTTTCATTCATATCATCAGGGTGGCACAAAACACCGGGGAGAACTACATGGGAAATAATACAGCCAAGGCTTGAGTGATGTCACTGCACAGAAAAATTTTTATCTGGAAAAGTGAATGAGGAATTCCAGCACCAGCCCAAGTTCACGTCAATGAATTCCAAAAAATATTTGTATAATTTTTAACACATTTTGAAGAACAGCTCCTACCAAGAAGAAGATTGTGCAGATGTGTTTGCATAGAAAGGAGGTTATTTTGAAAGGTTTTGAGCTCTTTTAACAAGTAAGCCAAATATTTTAAAATGGTCCATATTCAGATGGCTCCAGCAAGCTCCACAACTTCTCCCAGGATATGGCAGCTGAAGACCTGAGACCCAGGTTCTCATTAACTCATCGCATGAGTTTTATTCTTTTGTTAAAGTCAGGGTGCAAGAACATGCTTAAATAACTGAGAGATCTGTAGGAAATATGGAAAGATATATTTCCATGTACTAAAATGAAGCATTGGTAAATGGTTTAATGAATCAATTATATTTCAAAATGGACTTCTGCTTTGTTTTACATTTCCTTCCCTTGTAAATGGCGTGCCAACTCCAATACTTCACTCAATAAATGACTACTAAATGAGTGCAAAGTTACAGGCATGTTGGTCTCTATGACAGGCCATACATAATCACCATAGAAATATATAATTACACCTGTCAACCTCATCTCATGCAATTGATTCAATAACTAACAATGTCAGCAGCAGGCTAAGCTTAGAGGTCTCACTGTGTGAAAATACTCATACATGGCTAAACATCTTGGTATTTTAATTGCCTGTCATAGTGCCAAGGTTCCTATATTGTACCTATCTCCACAGCAACAGGCTGGAACGAGTAAAGCACATTTAATAACTGCAAAAAGGTGAATTTATAAGCTTGCAGTTATTTTACAGCTCTCACAGACAGTGCGGGGTATTCTGAAGACAGCTGGAGATGCAGTTGCATTTGAGAGAACAAGTTCAATTTGTGAAACAAAACTTCTTCTCTGTGTGGACTGTATGTGCACACTGTGAAATAAAACTCATCATATAAATCTGAGAATTGTTTCTAATTACAGCTGCTGGAAAGGTCAGCTCCTGCCTGGAAGTGTACACACGCCCGGTCTGACAGGACGTTTAATCTCAACACACCAGGAACGGCTGTGTAAAAACAGCTTCTTACAGGCTCCTAAGGACTTAATCATGACATGTTTGTCCATCTAATATTCTAAATTACTTGCAAGCTACGCTGCACTGAAAGGCTCTGATGTGCCCAAACGCTAACCCCCCTGAACTCGACGGCCGGGCTCCCAGCGCCCTCAGCAGCAGCCGGAGTTACAGCCCCTGTCTGGCACTCTGTGCTAATTGCACATGAACATGACAAGGGCAAAGTCTTTGTGGCCTGAACTTTTAACAGTGGCAGAGCAAGACCAAACAGACTGGGTCAGGGAGAGGTACTGAGCAGAGTCCCACGAGGAGCTGAAAGACAAACAGATACCGGGAGCTGACGGGAAAGAGAGTGAACTCTCCAGGAAAGAGATGTGAGGCAACAAAATACCTAGCTAGAAAAAAGAAATAATGTGGAAAATGAGAAGGTAAACAGGTGGAAGAACTGCTCCACACATTGGCAGTGGGCAGTTCTGGAGGCTTCCACACTCTAGGATTTTAAAATCAACATAGCAATGTAAATTCTGTTCACATTTTCCCAGCACAGAAAAGCCTTCACCTGTATGAAATTTCTATGTGAAAAGTTAAATTGCTTTCAAACAATTTGTAAGCTCAAATATGAATGAACAAAAAGTAAACAGCATCACTGAGGAAATCCTTCTACTCACCAGAAAAGCAGCAGAACACAAGTGGGTGAGAATGCACAGATGTTTCATTACAATAAAGTGACACATCTCTACAACCTTACTTACTCCGCAGACTTGTCAGGCTATATTCTTCCCCTCTGATGACTGGGCCTCTTCAATTCTTCTGTGTTTTGGCTGAGTTCAGCTTTTTTTCTTAAATATCACCATGAACTGGAACCCTTAAACAAAAGAGAAATGGTGCAACTCCAAAGTCACTGTAGAAGAAAGAAAAAGCAGTGGTAGTTTTCACCTACAAACAAATACTTTTCAGTCAAATGATCAAGAAGAGCATAGCATGGCAGAAAGATGAGCCCTGACTTATTCCTGCATGGTTTGATGTTGAATGAACACAGGAAGGGGATGGAAGGCAGATGTTAAAGCCTACGAATACCAAACACAGGAAAATAAAACCCACTTTACCTTCTTGCTTTAATTTACTGTAAATAAAACACCTCCAAATGGAAAACAGCAAAGTGGCAAACACCATTTTTAAAAGGGGGTTATCATGGAACTCATCTCCAAAGACAGGATTTTATAAAACGAAGGAGAAATGTTGTTGAGAAGACTAGCAGAACCTCCTGTTTTCCAGCTCAGGTCTGAAAAGGAGAATAAGCCTGGTGGTGCCAGGCAAAGAAGCCTTTCTGCTGAAAACTGGAGCAGCAGAGCATTTATTCATAGCAACGTTCCATGGCCAGATTGAAGTGGGATTTCTCACATGAATCTTAAAACTCTGAGGCATTTTTAGACCTTTTGGAAGGAGATTCTTTCTACACAAGTCTGGACCAGAACTGCCTGCAGGACCCATAACAGCACCCTAACCTCAGCAATTGCTGTCTCTCAAAGAAGCAAGCACGTCCATCAGGAACGTGGAAAAAGCTGGTGGGATCCACGGGGGTGGGATTCAGAGCACACCAGGACAGGGGTCCTGTGGGCAGACGGTCACCTGGCCAAGCCCTGGCCCTGGCTGGCTCCCAGGCTGAGCAGCAGAGCCACGGTGCTGCCACCACCCAGCCTGCTGAGGGCTGACACGGGCTGGGATCCTGCTTCCCAACACAGCCAGGTACTGCCCTGCACACAGGACCAATTTGTTGCTGAAAAACCGGCACCCAAGTTGCTTCCACGGCCTTTGCTGGAAATAACACTTAAGTGAGGAAAACAAAACCTCAGCAAACACCAACCAGCGGTGCCTGTGCATGCATCAGGATGTGGAGACCCAGATTTTCAGCTGGCATAAATCACCCTCACCCGGCTGGAGGAAACAGCAACTCTGTTGATTGTCACTGTTGAGGAGGGAGCCTATAAACACACACACAACCCCGAGGCAGGCACACATCTCCCTCCCTGAATTGCAGGGTAGGTGCAGTTGCCATCACACACTGGCCAAGCTTTCTTGGAGCTGCTCCAGAACATCAATCTAACATGTTTTCAAGCTTATCCTCGGAGAGCTCAGCTGGCCAGAAGACTTCTCAAAGGATGTATTTTCTATATCCTTTCAAACAGAGAGGCCAGAATAAGAATCAGCTCAAAGAATTTTACAAAGTCCTTTATACTCATTGTAGTACCTGAGGAACAGGAAGGGTATCGCAGCCCTAAGTGGTCCATATTTTAGATGATCCACAAAGTTACATTCTGAAAGCCTTTCATCCACACAGAGTTACTGTCTTCTCTACCCATTCATCCCCACAAAACCCCACAGCAAGGACACTTCATAAAACCTTTATAATTGTTCATATCAGCATTCGCAAGGGAAGGTCTGCAAATGTGTAAGTATTGCTTTTCCGATCAACTTCATTTATTTT
The DNA here is from genome assembly GCA_013398855.1 of Mohoua ochrocephala. NCBI lineage: Eukaryota > Metazoa > Chordata > Aves > Passeriformes > Acanthizidae > Mohoua > Mohoua ochrocephala. The sequence continues at coordinate 396,981 of VZTA01024166.1, read as the reverse complement.
TGGTTTTGCTAATTAGGCTCGTTTTTCCCTCGCAGCCAAGGGAAAGCAAAAGGAATAGATATTGTTCCTTTATAAACAATGAAAATATCAAAAAACTAAAGTTCAAAATAATGATTATTAGAATCCCTTTCAAGTAAAACATTTTTCTAAAGATAATTGCACATTTCAAACACTGTTCAGACAGCAGTTTAAGCTCATAAGTGAATAGCTGAACGAAGCAAAGCCCAAAGCTCCCCTCACACAGAAAGCTGGAGTGTGTGTGGGGTGACAGCAGCTCAGGGCAGGGTGCTGCCTGCCACATCCTCGGAGGGTGAGGCAGATCAGCTGTCTGATTTCCAGGAGCACAAAGCCAGGTTACACCAGCCAGGGACCAGCCCCAATAGCTGCAGCTGAATTTTCAAGCCTCAGACAAGGCCTAATTCAACTCCCATTAAAGTCAATAAAAGCCTCCCATTGATTACAGCAGTGGCTGGACCAGGGCCATACTGATGTTTACTGGAAGCCAGATACAAGGTCTGATTACTTTTATACTGTTACACATCAGATCCTTATTCACTCCATTATTTACGGGCTTGCAAACAAGCAAGAAATTCTGATCACACAGTCATACAGACTTCATTTGCATCCTTGATTGGCATGATGAGAGCTCAGAGAAGGGTTTGAATATGTATTACACAGAGCAGCAGTGCACAAAACCTGCAGGATGCAGTAAAGCAATCAGGCAGCATAAAGAAATTGAAATGGAATTCCTTGGAGAAAGGGATCATTAAGTGCTTAACAAGCATCACTCCGTTATATCTGTTTTAGTGATGTTAGCATAATTTTAATTGTTACCATCCAATCTGTTTTGATAGCTTTGGAGTTATCAAGATGCTAAATATTTTACGGTGACATTTGAACAATCAGGAAGATTAGCTGCAAAGCCCTCCACCCAGTAGCCCAGTGCCTGTGAATAGACAAAAAGGGGGATCTATTTTCTGTGTGGAACAAAGACAAGACAGAAAGATCAACACAATTAAATATTAAACAGAAGTAATTACATAGGCAGCTAAGTAATAACTCAAACACCCTGTATTTTATTATGCATTTCCAACTAGCCAATTAAATTATACAATATTGTGAGTGTGCCTGGCATGTCCTGCTGCCGGTAGGTCATTTAGCCAAGTTTTACTTCTGGTATAGAGATTCTCACTAAAATTTATACTGAGCCAAGGAAGCGTGCAAGACAGAGGATTCTACTCTGCCCTAAGCTGACAAAAAGCTGTTGTCCCTTCTAAGAAGTCTAAAAGTCCTAGAGTTCTGTCTAATGCTAAAGGGCTGCCAGGTGCAGTTTCAGAGCCATTTAAGGTGATACCTTCAGATATGACAGGAGTGGCCCTCTGCGGCCTCAGCGTCACAGAACAGCGGGGCCAGAGCAGCGTGCAACAGCCCCTGCCTGCACGGAGACACTGCCTGGATCGAGGGTCCTGCCATCAGAGCACGCCAGGCACAAAACACAACAGAGGATGTGAGCTACGCGGAACTTAAATGCTTTAAAATCACACACCTGCTAGAAGTGTTTGCTGAATCAGGGCCATGTAGGCTATTTGCAAGTGATCCGTAATTAAATGCAAACTAGCGCTCCCAGCAGAACAGTAGCAAGTAATAATAGCTAAATATTATCCAGAAGAGAGGCAAAGGACATAATTATTGCCAAATGAAATATGGCAACACTAGGGCTTTAATATGCTCGCAAGAAAAGCTTGCAAAATCCGTGTAGCATAAGACTGAGACTTCCATCTGGATAAATAAGGATCCAGGCTGAAATCTGACGTACTTTCAACTTCTTTAGGGAAAAACTCAGAACCTCGTGGCATATACTGCCCTTCAGTCAAATGATTCTGGTATCTAACAATTTCCACCTGAACAGCTCATCTCTCTCTGATGAAACTATGACTGTTTTTTAGTTTACTCATGCTCATAAATGGGTATTTGAAAATAATCTCTCTCAGGAAAAATGGTATTCTTTACCTATGAGGAGAAAGAGCAAGCTCGAGATTTGGGGTTAATCTGATTAGTCAGGACATTGTAAGAATCAGGATGGTAGGGCTTAGAAGTGCCCTGTTAAATCAGGGTCACACTAAGATACCAGAGGATCTGGCTTTGTTAAGCTCATCAAGGTCAGGCCCTGGCCTTTGTAGCCAGTCACACAAAGCCCACAGCCCCTTCTGTGGGGGCTGTCACAGGCAGTGCACAGGTAAAGAGGAGACACTCCAGGTCTGGTCAGTCAGCAGCAACTTTGCTTCTGATTCCGAAAGCTCAGAAGCTCCAGCTCAGTACTCATCAGGGAGGAGACTTCCCACCTGACGTGCGAGTCTCACGCTAACTTGAAAACAGGAATCACAAAAGGTCCACGGTGCAAGGGCAAAGGTTTGGGGAGAGCTGCTGGTCCACACATTCCCCGTGATCCTTAAAGGGAAATCTCTTCTATTGAGGAAATGCAGCAGCCCCTGTCCTTCCTTCAGATGGAGTCCCCAGAAGGACATCAAGGGACTCTGCTGTGGTGACAGAACTTGCCCTGCAGACTGGCACTGCACCTCTCCACTGGCGATGGGGCCCTTGAGGAAAGAAACCATCAAATGCTATGAAGGTTGTCACTAAGATTTTCCTTTTTTTCAAGCTCAGTGATGTTTCTTTCTTTTACAGTCACAGGTCAAAGTTCTGATACCTGCTGCCAAAGGGAGGAGGGCAGCATGATGAGTTAGTCCCTGGTAAATCCATCTGTGAGACAACATTGTTTTCCAGCTCACTGTGGGTACATTCAGGAAATTTATGGTAAGAGTTTTCAGGCAATTTCACAGGCACTGACACTGGGCACTGGACCAACACCAAAACACCAGTCAGTGTCTGACTTACAGGGCTTGGGTCCCTCAAGAACACGTGCTAAACATGTTACTTATAAATAACTGGATTCAAAAGGGTAGCAACAGCTTCATAAGCAAACAGAGCTTTAGAATAATTAATAATTAAGAAAAATATTTTTAAAATTACGCTGACATACTACAAGAGGACTCGTCTTTGAACATCCAAGGAGAAAGTTAACTACGAATTGGGCATCTTCCCTGATCCATCTAAAGCAGTTCTGAGCTGCACCCCTGGCAGCAAACTGGAAGCACCAATAGCCTTGACACTGAGGGGAACTTCCAACAATATTTTTGTGCATGCTTGATGAAAAGAATAAAATCTTTCAAAGGCTGAAATACAATAACCCAGTGGAACGTCAGGGTTAAAGATGAAGGACTTGGGATGCCACACATAATAGTAAAGCCCAGAGCTCCGAGAGAAGAGGTGTTTAGGCTCAGCTCCTGCAAATCCCATCCAAAGGGCCTTCAGACAGCGCAGCCTAAGAAGAACAGGTCTGTAGGGGAAGGCTCTGCCACAGGCATTTTCTCAGTGACTCTCACAGCAAACCCTGACTGTGCTTGAACACATGTGGCACCTGCCTGACATTTTTCCTGACATGTTCCTGGACACAGAAGGAGAACCCAAGGGTTGTGCAGAAGACCATAGTGCCACCCCAGGACAAGGAGTGCAAGATTTGCCATCTGCTTCAGCAAGAAAAACTCAGGACCTAAAGCTGCTCCCTGGATGTCTGGGTATTTTAGAAGCTTTTTCTTGAGTCATATTTCTTATAACAATTTTGCAGCTACTCCAAATCACAAACACTTGAGCCAAATCTCAAGAGTGCCATTCACAAATGAAACCTCTTTAATCTTTTCAGGGAGATAATCAACTTAAGTGGTTAATAACTTCATCATTTGAGATGAAATTGGTAAATACTTGTATCCTGAGAAAGCTTCAGAGCAAAGATACTAGCTAGAAAGAAAAAAACCAAGAGAGTGAAATTATCCAGTCTTGGTGTCGAAAGCCTGAAACATTTTAAAGATTAAATAAGAGTTTGATGACACTATTTTTAGCTAAAGAAAAACAGCATTGTCCCTATTAGACATTTCAATTTACTTAAAATAATTGTGCCTCGGTAGCTTACAAAGGAGTGATTGCATACAATGTGACAATTGTATTACTTACTACCCTTGACATCACTTCAGTGAGGGTCACTCTAGTTAAATATTTCATTTGCTGTAATGTCCATCTTCATCAAGCTATTTTTGAAGCAATCTGAAAAATCTTCAAATCTTTGTTTCTTTGTCTTTGTAAAAAGAGGGCCCTGTTCATTGTTCCCTTTAGTGCTTGGCAAATTGCTGGAGCAATTCACAAAACCCTTAAAAGAAAAGGGCATGCAAGAGAAATTCAAAGTAACTCATTGAAAACATCCTTTTCTCACTTTCTTAGTCCTTTTCACTGTCAAATACCCTGCCTAAGTCCAGTCTGTCAGAGAGGCAAAGATGCTTTATTAACAGTACCCTCATAAATATTCTGCATTTGAATGAACGAGATGAAGGATACTTGACATTTAAATGTTTCTTACAACTTCATTTATAAAGCAATTCCCTCATACCAAATCATGCCTCCATAGTCACACACGAAAAAAATTACAGCCTCCTCATACTCCTCCACACGTGTCTTAACACCAGAGACACGTCACCATTTTCTTACACCCATCGTGAACTCAGCTGTGTTTGCTGAATCAGAACCACCAGGATAACACCACTGAGAAGAACACATCACCAAGCTTTAGTGTCCACAGCTTACCCACAGACCTTCACCACAGAAGCAGGTTTCTGTCCTGGTCAGACTGTGGAGAACTGTAAATTATGACATTGCATGGAGTACTGGGGAGTGGAGGAAATGTTACAGAGAAGTCACAGAGAGGCCACCTCCTCTCCACCCTCAGCCTGATCTGCATTGCTACTTACAGAAGCCGAGGAGAGAGAGGAAAGTTCAGAGGCTCCCCACCCTGCAGAGGTGTCTCCAGGCCAGCAGAGCAAGAACACTTCCAGGTCAAAAGCAAGATCTCCACAGCCAGCAGCTTTCCACCAAGTTGCAGCCAGAGGTTCGTACACGTACCAGAGGCAGGTACTGATCCCTACCAAACCTGAATTCTCATTAGCACTCCCATTACTTCCCCTGCAAATTGGAGGTCTTCTTAAGTACTCTGAGACAAAGAAAAAAAGAATAATTTTTAAAATGCACTGCATTAGTATTAATTGGTTGTTATCATTATTATTAACAGTACTATGTATCTTCACATGGCAAATATTACCTCCCGCTTCTCCCATCAGCATGAAATGAGCCCCAGTATGGAAATGTCATTCTGCAGATCTCAGCACAGGCTGGCTGACCTCAGTTCTCAGGAATTAATGCACAGCTTTAAAGAAAGTCACACCAGAAGCATATATTACTTTACGGGTTTCTCTGTAAAATAACCTATCCCTCTTTGAGGCATGATTTAAAGACAGAGCCCACAGGACATAAATCACAGCTGCTAAAAATACAAACCCCTTTAGGACATCACTCCTTAATGGCAGCAAAAATCTTCACAGGAAAAGACACCTGCCCCAGCGACAGAGAATAATCACCTTCTCCAAAGCACGTGTTGGATGCCTGCTGGAGTTAGCAGGTTCACAGTGCCAAGTTTTCTTTTGGAAGAGAAGACAAGTTTCAAAATGCAAACCAAAAACCCGTGTTTCCTCTTTAAAAAAAATAAAAAAATCTACTTGTCAAAAGGGTGAAGTGTATTATAAAAAAAAAGGTGCCCAAAGGTCTCACACAACTCCCTGGGAAAGGCTGCCCCGTTCTTGCACCCCAATTACCAATGCAATCAAACCAGGACATTGGAACCGGCTGCCTAACAGCCACCCTCACTGATTGGCTTCACTCCCCCAAACTACTGGTAAGAGACAGATTCAGAGAGTTAATTGTAAGTAAGAGGTCTTTCTCCAAGTTTCTTTTGCGGATGCATTGGGTCATCAGGTCTTTGAAGCAATACTGATTGCAACATCAATAATTTTGATCTAATGTTAATTTTCTTCCCCTTCCTACCAAAGTAACAACGCCATCATACTTAGGCCATTTTCTTTGGTCAACAAGATTTTCCAGCCACCATAGAAAATGTTAAAATGCTGATACAGTTTCGTCCCAAATTGGAATAAAATATCTAGAATTTACCCTATTTTTTAAAATGGAAATTTTGTCAGGCTCCAAGCTTTTGATGAGCTTATAACACATTGCTTCAAAGTCCTCCTTTCCTTATCCCATCCACACTCTGCTAACCATTAGAATAATTTTGCAGAGTATAGTCCATGTGCATCCACAGGGCACAGAAACATTGAGCAGAAAGAGCACAGTTTGGAAAAAATCCCCACAGATTTTGTCAAACCAGATCTTCTTACCACAAAATGCCTGACACATTTTGCTGATAATACCAAAACCAACAGAGTGGGTGTTATCATATATTAGTGTAAGAACTGGACACCATGCAACTCAAACCAGAGAGCAGATTTGGCACCAGCCTCCTCCTCCCCTCCAAAGTGACCTGGGTTACCCAGGGCTCTGCTCTGTACAGGCCATGACAAATATTCACCTTTCAGTCACCTGGCCTTGAACACCTCCAGGGATGGGTCATCCACAGCTTCTTAGGCCAGCATGTTCCAGGGCCCCATCACCCTCACAGTTTTAAACTTTCCCTCCCCTTGCCCTTTATTGGACGGCTTTAAATTCCACAATAATGCTCCAATTCTTGAAGAGAAAAAAAAAATTACGTCATCCAGGAAAAAAAAAGAGTCTCAGTTTGATGTGAAGCCAGATTATCCCTGACTGAGGCTGGCCCACCACTGCAGAAGCTTCTGCCTGGAGCCTGACAGCTCTGATGATGAAAGGTATGAATCTGAAAGGGAAGCTGCTTGTAATACCTAGCTTGGACCATGAAATGACATTCCTTTCCCTACCAATTTTCCCACCCATTTGGCAAACGTTGCATTAGTGGATGTTCATGGACACTGTAAAATGGGTGGCTTTTTCCATATATTTTTGGTGCTTTTGTGTGGTGTTTTTTCTGTTTCTTCATTTTGGCAATTAAACTGCTTGATTTCAGAAGTCATTTGTACACAAACTGCAGCAGAGATAGCAAAGTTAGCCCACAACAACCTCATGGGGCAAAATAAAAAACAAATAAATAAATAAAAGCCTGATGTATTTCGATTTCCCAGCTGGAAGTGAGAAGGATATTGGGAATGCTTAGGAAAACAGAAATAAAGATAAGAACAGTCATCCGAAAATGTGTGTCTCAGAAAAAATACCCTAAAGATATTATTAAAATATTCCGGATAATAGGTAACCATCAGGTTTTGCCCATGAGCAGCACTAATCCTGGCACACATCCTGCCCTCAGCCATCCCAGAGGACATTCCTCCTGTGCACAGAGCCAGCACATCCTCACAACTCCCTCTGGAAACGCTAGCCAGCTCCCAGCAGCAGTGAAACCACCCCGTCAGCAGGGCTCCTTCACCTGGGTGCAGCAACACGCTGACAAAGCTCTCACGCTCCACAATCCCACTCTTGTCTGGTTGCCATCATTTCAGGAATCTCTGCAATAAGCTCCTGGAAGGGGCTTGACATAAAGCAAATGGGACCAAGCCTTGGATGGGGAATTGTCCCAGAAAGCCCCCGTGCTGGACATTGTACAGTCCTGAGCCAGATGCTTCTCAAAAATGTTATCCTAGGGGCACAATTCGCCCAATTCCCATGTCTCGTTTAAGATCTCACACTTCTTACAAAGTCCACAGAACGAGGCAGATGCCTTTCTGATATGCCAGGGACTTTATTTGCCGTGTGGAAGCTTCCCCGCTGACTGTTGAACACTCACATGGACCCGAAAGTAGACCTTGCCCCCTTTTATACAGGCTAGGAGGGAAAAGAGGCCTCACATGAGAAATAATTTCTTATGCATGCCTTCCTCTCCTGCCAGCGTCCCAGCTATACCAGTCCCATTTTCCCTTGGACTCGGCAATAAAGACAATTGAAGTTTTCAACCTTATCTTGATCTCAGCCTGCCAAAATGCCTAATATTGAAACTGGCCACAAATTATCTCCCCCCGTATCTTTTCCACCCTTTCCAAGTAAGTCTTAATTTCTCCCCGCCTCCTCATAAAAAAACCACCAATATTTTTAGCAACATCTATGACTTCAGAACTAGTTTAAAGGCCTCTTCAATTTTTGGTTTTGTTTCACATGTCTTGAGGAAAGAGCCTTCAAATAGTCACATTCCCCAAAGACCTGCTGTGCTGCATTTATTCACTCGCCATGTTTTGAACATGCAAGAAAGGAATAAAAAGGAGGGAGAAAAGATGGGAGGTGGTTGTTGGAACAACATCTGCTACATCGAGGAACGGAGAGCACGTGCACAGAAATTAGGATCAGATGCACACATTCAACAACCAAATACGTAAGCATGGAAAAATCATCAGGATTTCACAAGTTAGGATTCTCCTGCCCTTTTACACCTCATTGCTGTTACCTGACGAGATGGGACCTCTCCAAAGAACAAGCCCAGAATGTACCAACATTGAGATTAGGGACAAAAGCCCACTTTGCTTGCAGCAGTGCAGTCCAGTACCTGGCAGTATCACAAGCACAGCTCACAAAAAGTGTATGAGCACCCCACGCAGGCTAAGGGCTGGAGACAGCCTGAGAGATCTTCCTACAGCACTTCCCTTGCAAAATAAAATGTGACAACATCCTCATTGGAAACTGCAGTGCCCAACACCCCTACCCCAGACACCAGGGCACAGGCAGCAGCCTGTCCTAGACACCCTGCACCAACCACTGAAACAGATACAGCGCTTTAAAGCACTTAAGGCTGCCCCTTGAGACACGACTGCCACTCTGAAGCCCAACACTTCAGCTCAAGTTCGCATCATTCCCTAAGAACTGTATCCAGCCTACAGCAGAGAGCTACCAAACAGAAGTGTTTTTAGCCATTCCCTGCTCCCACGCTCCCTCCTCAAATTAAAAGGCTGTGGCAAACATGGAATACAAACAAATTCCCTGTGTTCAGTGGCACACACCACATTTCTGTCCATTATTAGATGTGACAAACACGAGAGGGGGCAGAGCAAAGGGCAGGACACTTAGCGATCTTGTCATACAAAACTTCTCAAACATGCTCAGAGCAGTGTGGGATTACTCAAGGCTTCCCATGCGGTGGGTCAGGAACACCAGACGTGCAGCAAAACAGCTTCCTGGGAAACCTAGACAGAGAGAGAGGAAAAAACAGCCCTGTGCACATCCTTCCAGGCACCTGGCATCAGTGTGTCTTTCAGGAGCTGTTCACCACTTTGGTCTCCTTAACTATCACCTTGTTACACTAAAACCAACCCACTGAGAGAAATTTTGTCAGGTGCAGAAAGAGGTCAGGCTAATGCCAGGAATTCGGGGACAGAAAAACCTCCAGTTCTCCCAGTCTTTTCCATCATGTGTTCGAGATAAGAAAACACTGCTGGCGCATCCCATTAACATCCTGCTCCCCAGGGCAAACTGCGAGACGGTTTGTGCTGAGGCATTTTAGCCTTCAGAAAACAGAACGCACAGCCTGACAAAACGCAGTCCCTGAAGCACCACACTGCATGCAGCACCTCCCTCACCAAACTGCCCTTCCCAGAAATGCTACCCCAGGTCTGATAAGCACGTGGAAATGAAGACTTTGCCATTCCAGAGGAAGGGAAGGCAGGCTCTCGCCTGTCCCAAGCACACATGGTTTCTCCTTTCCTCCCTGTCTTCGAGACCCAGGTAACCACCTCACACTGTGCTGATGTGCCATTGTTTATTTTTCAAGCATCTTCAGAGAGCAGCTTTCCCATGTGGCAGCTTCCCTCCACGGGCTCTGTTCCCATGCAGACAGAAGGCTGCACTGCTGCTGCCTTTTTGATCTGGAGGCAGAGGTGAGGGGGCTAGGAGGAGGGGGCTGCAGTGGGAATTCCTCCACCCTCATGCTATTGGTTTGCTTTTCAAGATGCTCAGCAGCACTGCACGAGACAATCCTGTGCAGCAGAGGTTCTCTTTAAGATGATATCCTCACTTTCTTCCGTGACCTTTATTCCCACTGTTTGCTTTCCTCCGAGGGTGACTGCGGCTGAAACCGATGCCGGGGCATCCCCACCCCCGCGGCTCCTTTGTAGCGGCTCGCAGATCGGCATCTCCGTCCTCACAACTGCTTCTCCTGCCAGCAGATGTTAAATACAGAGGAAGGGGTGAAAACCCCTGGCACAGGGATGTTTGTGTGAGCAGCTGCCCTCCCCCATGTCGTCCTTGCAACTTGCTTCACCTCAGCCAAAGGAACGATGAGGGTGCAGAATGACAGACACGGCTTTCCTCATGAGCAGTCTCCTTTCGCTCCCTTGCTGGCACCTCCTTCCTCCCAGTTACGCCTTTTCCACTATCATCCAGGTGGCAGAGCCCAAAAAACAACAATAGGGATATTGAAATGGGTTTCTACTAGAGAAACAGCAGCAGCAGTGCCTGTCAAAAGAAAATCTACTCGTATTTTTCAAAGGGATTAGGAGAAAGCAAAGATAATCCAGGCACCAGCTGTAAAAGTTAGGGACAGGAGAGGAGACTCACATGACCAGCATGCCTCACATGCTCCAGGAGAAGTCGACACATTTCATTTCACTTACATTTCCTCCACCACATAGAAAAGGGCTGCTGAGAAGTATGCCTTAGACTCAGTCTGTCTGCATTAGGACTGTGCTTTCAGATCACAGGAGGAAAAAATCTTCGGAAATGCTGTGAGACAGAGCTGGACCTGAGGTCTTCCAGTTGCCTTCTAGAGATGACACTGGGGTAGTCCATGAGGAAGAAGAGTCAAACAGAGCCTTGGACAGGATGGAATCACGTCAAGATTTGTACATCAAGAGTTTTTATATCACCACAAACTTTTTTATCATTATTAAACATGAATTTCTACAACACTGATCAAGATTAGTGCTAGTTTACAAACTGTTTTTCCTCTCATGGCTTCAAGTCCTCAAAATGCATATTTTTTCCCATGAATTTTCAAATGCTCAATATTTTCTTTGCAGATATTTCTAGAAAATTCACCACTCACACAGCATTTCCTATTAAATTATCATTGTGGTCATCCTTAGCAACTTGAACTTAAGGAAACTGGTCAAACCACAAAAACTCACACCTACAGTTGTGCTGTATATAGATAGCCAAGCAAACAGGAGCCCACACCAAGGAACGTGTGGGAGGAAGTGGCCAGAGATGTTCGCAGACATTATTGCCTCTTTTAGAAACCAAGCAGGGATCTAAATAGATCCAACAAATGCAGCTGAAGATCTATGTGGCTTTACATGAGAATTTTGTGGTCATCAAAGCTTCAGATTAGCATTTCAAGGGGAAAGCAAAGTAATTATTATAGTTTGTTACTAATTTGCAAACAGCCCATTTCCCACCATACGCATTAAGGGCATCCTGAAGACTTCTGCAGCCACAAGAGGAATAAAAACCTGGTAAAAACATGGGCAGATTACACGTAAAACTCAGAGAAAATCATGTTTTCAAACACCATATTAAAACCAATCAGAAATCAGCCTCCCACCCAGCCCAAACGTTGGGAGGAAGAAAAGACTAATTCAGCTACATTTTATACTCAAGTGACCCAAAGGATGCTGCACGAAAGGGCCTCCTTGTACCAGCAGCACTGCACACTCCTGCAGTTCCATCCCAAGTCTTGCAGCAGCTGCTGCTTCCAGGAAGCCTCAGAACCTGCAGGCACGTGGCTCACCCAGATCTAGGCTCTCTACAAAAAAAGAACATGTGCCATAAAAATAAGTTTCCCATGCTCAGTTGCAAATAAAACCTTAAAACAGGCAACACAGATGGACCTAAAAGCTCAGAAACATGACAACACACCCCATAATTTTTTTAAAAAAAAGAAAAAAACCCCATCCTTATGAACTTTCTGAGGTATAACTCATGAATTTTGAGCACTTAAGGCTGGCAAAGATATACAAACTCCTTGTAAAGATGCACAGCAAGCAGGTCCCAGAATTCCCAAGTCACAGACACCACTTGGACTCAAATGACCAGAAAATGGCTGCTTTTCAGCATCCACCTTTCCACAACTCATTCCCACTTCTGCCAAGTGCTGGTTGCTGGCAGTATAGGCCCTGGTACAGGTCTCTGGGTGAGGCATTCCCAGCAGGTGTGGCAGCTCTCCGTGCCACGCATCCCAGCCCTTTCCCTGGAGAGGGAAAAGAGCCAGCTATTCACATAAGAAGACAGGGATTTATCAGGGAGCAAGACTGGGAAAGCCCAAATGAAGTCAGCAATACCGTGGTTCTGAATTTTTCCAGATGCAGCCACCTTTGGGGGAGACCCACAGACTCCTCCCCACAGCAAGTTTGATGAATAAGAGGAAGAGTTGATAAAGGTCTGTTTTACACAGAGTTTCTGCTCCCCAGCATATCCCTAGCCTATATTCTGTGTTTTCAAACAAAATCCCTTTTGTGCTTTCCCCCTGCTGCCCCTCCTGCAAGGAAGAGCTCCCAGCAGCCACCTACAAAGTGCCTTCGTTGTTTGTCTTCAAGCCAGCCTTCAAAGCCTCCTGAACCATCACGCAAACAAACAGCTTGTCATCACTTACACCGCTGCTTTCCTGAGAGAGATCCACAGACCAACCTTCTTATCAGCCCCTTACACACCCCTGTCTGCAACCCCTTGTCTTGGGCTCACTTTGGAAGCAGTCTGAGGACAAAACCATTTTGGTTTGTTTCAATGCATTCCCTGACATCCTGGACCACAACTAAGACTCCTTGGCCTCACAAAGCAAGTAATAAATTCTAAGAAAAGGAACCCATTAAGAGTTAACCTGAATGTGTGCAGATTCTCCGCAGGTGTTATCAGTAGGAACTGAGAAACTCTCTTGATTGCTTTTATTTTCACAGACACGTCGTCGTTCCCCAACTGATATCTAACATGACTTCTCAGAATCATAGAATGGTTAGGTTGGAAGGAACTTTAAAGATCATCTCATTCCAGCCTCCTGCCATGGGCAGGGACACCTTCCACCATCCCAGGTTGCTCAGAGCTGCATCCAACCTGGCCTTGGGCACTGCCAGGGATCCAGGGGCAGCCACAGCTGCTCTGGGCACCCTGTGCCAGGGCCTCCCCACCCTCACAGGGAAGGATTCCTTCCCAGTATCCCATCTTACCCAGCCCTCTGGCAGTGGGAAGCCATTTCCCCTTTCCCTGTCACTTGCCTTCTGAAAAGTCCCTCTCCAGCTCTTCTGTAGCCACTTTAGGCACTGCAAGAGGCTCTAGGGTCTCCCTGGAGCCTTCTCCAGGCTCAACAATCCCAACTCTCTCAGGAGCTGGGACACATTACCATGACCTTTCTAAAAGAAACAGAAGAAAATAAATCTGGAATCATAAAAATAAACCATCTGAGCCAAACACTATGCACAAGTGAACCACCACTGATACAGCTGGTTATTTATATTGATTTGTCTGCAGGAGCAGGACATGGCTGCAAAAAACCTCATGTTTTGTCACCTACCATGAAAAATTTTGCTTGCAGGGACTTGGTTCATTATTGTCCTAACCACTTATGAGACCTAGTCCCACCTCTCAGCAGATTCATCTACAGTCTTACAGAACTCTGTTAACTCCTCAGCAGAGCAATTCATCCACCAGTGAGGTAGGGACCCTACCTTGGTCATGGCTGTTAGGAAGGTAAGTTCATCTCCATTTGGGGTATATTATTTGATGACAAAACAACTGGAGGGGAAAAAATGCCACTGACCTTCTCCCTGTTTTTTTTTCTCTTTTCAAGTGGTGTCAGGAAGATCTCAAAGTTTGCAAGAGTCATTAGACACTACCATGGTATACAGAACTAATAATGACAAGCAGTTTAAAATATATTCTATTCCATCAGCTCAGAAAAAAATACATTATGATGAAAAAATTTACAGCAAAGTGAAAAAATATCGTCATGAAAACAAACCATGAAGATCCCACATGGGGAGAAGCACGCATTTGGAGATATCATTTATCCCCTAAAGTTATGGGTACTGCAGAATAAAGCTGACATGCAAATTCACACACTTGCAGTTCCTTTAAAAGACAACCTGTTTCTTGGAGGTATCATAACAGTTTGGGAATCCTACAGTTGCTATGGCAACTACTGCTGCATCCAACAACAAAGTATTGAGTGTAGTTAGATAAATCTGCTTAAGTGATATCTGCCCCAAGTTCCCAGTGCTACACCAAGTCATTATGCACCCTTAAAAATAAAGGAACGTAAAGTGAGGAAGCATGCTTCAACACTGAACAACGGTGTGTAGAAAACACTTTCTGCACAAACATTGCCTTTCAGGGCATGGTCATCATGCACCTTTGCTAGATTTCTCATGTTGAATTCTTATGACACCGTTGCCAAACGCGTGTAATTTATTCAAACAAAGCACAGTGATGTTAGGATGACGAAACAGTGCAGAAACACAATTGCATGATCTCTGTGCATGTTTGAACGTTAGTCTGGTAACACAACAGGCTTTCCCTCTGACATTTGGTATGCATTTGCTGGGGAGAAAAAAAAAAAAAAAAAAAGCAGCTTAATATAAAATAAAATGCCCTGAGATGTACTACTTTATCATTCCATGTCTTTCATCTCCTGCCTCCAAGAGCCACAACATTCCATGGAAAGCAGACTTCTATTATCGTACCCCAACCATACAGCAAACGCACGGTGCCCTCCACGTAAATAATCTCACCAGTGCCAAGGCCCTCCGCTTCCTTTTCCATCCCATTGCTTTTCATAAAGGACTTCCTGCAGGAACACAGATTATTTGCAGTTCGTTTGCATACGACAGGAAGAAGCTCTAACACACTTCATAAGTGCTTCATTTGCTCCAGTTGCTCGCTTTATCTCAGCAGGGATAACCAGCATATGAGCCAAGAGCCTTTCCCAGATGAGAGGTATCTGCCAGCAACCAGCTGACATTTTTTTCAGTTTAAAAAATAACCTGGTTCTTTTGTGGTAATACCTAAGCACAGATCTATTCTGAGAAGATAGCAACAGAACACCAACCATTTCACAAAGGCAAAACAACAGACTCGGAGATTACTAAGGAGTGAGGCTTGGAAACTTGAAACAAGAATCATAATCTCTGCAAGACTACTGAGGTTTGAACACTTAGTTCATTACAGCAGGGAAAGCCAAGCCATCATTTCTGATTTCCCCACCAAATTCCTTTTCTATTTTGTAGTTAGGAGAAGCTACATCATTCACCACAGGGGTTTCTGACAGCCTAAAATCATCTGCACTAACAAAACCGGGGCATGGCAGAGTCACAGGCCGTGACACTGCAGACACGGGGAAGGAGCACTCGTGGTGCCCGGGGGTGATGGCACCCTACTGCTCCTGGTCACAGGCCCAGGGGAGAGGGCAGAGCTCCAGCTGCCAATTCTCGAAGGGATGCGCAGCCACACGGCACCTATGGAAGTGCTCACAAACACACGTGTGCGCAAAAACAAACACTCTGTAGTTCTCAGACTTAAATTAAATGGCTTCAAATTTTGTGGAAGAGCAAGAGAACCCTTCTGGCTTCCTTTCAAGGGATGGGACTAGTTGAGTATAGCTGACTGTTCGAGCATATATTCTTTGGAGCAGGCATCTTCTTTAGGCACCAGGATTTCAGCTGTAGGAGTCGAAGGAGGATCCTGGAATTGTACTGAAGACATCTTTCCCCACTTCATACAGTGTCCCCAGAGAACAGGGAGCAGCTGAAGCCTGTCGAGGCTGAGCCCAGCAGTGAGCCCTGCCCTGCTGGAGGCACGGGGTCCCTGGCACATCCCGAGGCGAGCACCGCAGGGCTCCCTCTGACACACATAATGGAGAGGAGCTTCACCTTTTACTGCTCTTCCACCGACAGCACAGAGCGAGATGAAAGAGTTGGGTTTATTTTTACATTTTTATGACTTTTCCCACCCCTTTGCTACCACGCTGGCGGCATTTCCCACCCCCAGCACTGTGCCCTGGCTGACCCCACTGGGATGCCTATGCCCAGGAGGGCAGAGATACAGTTGCTACGGCAACACTACTTCCAAATTTTCTAGCCTCCATGCATGTAACATATTAACCTTATCATTTAATTGCCAGATGAATTTCAGGGTGGCACACGGGAAATTATTTTTAAGTAGATTTGCAGAGGAATCATTCTGACAGGCAGCATTTCTGCACATCAGGGCTGTTCTCCTCATTACCCCACCACCTGACCCACAGAGCAGAGAGAGGTCCTGTCTCCCTCCACCAGCCAAAATCCTCACAGGGAGTCTCTGCTAAAGCCTCCTGCTTTCCTGTGCCTCACAACCCCGCCCAAAGCAGAGGCCACCCTTCCTCTGTGGTCAGCTGGAGGCACCATGCAGGGACAGGGCGGGCTCACACTGTCACCCAAGTCCAGCCAGGAGGAGCCTCTTACAGGATCACATCCTACACGAAATGAATCCCACAGCACACAGGGCCTGCCCTGCTTAGCCCAAGGGTGCTTCCTCAAAAATCTGTTATCCCAGAGAGCTCTCACAACAGGCTGGCAAAGTAATAAACCGAATTCTTCTTCCTACATAATGATGCCAAGGAAGGAGAGCTGGGACCTGCCCCCTTCAGTTCCCCACAAAGCAGCACAAAACCAGCCCCAGGAGCACCTCACCCCCTCCCACCAAAGCCACTGGTCAGAGCTACTGCCCAAAACCGCTGTGAGAGCAAACAAACCACACACCTCCTGTTGATCCCAAACCTCCTGAAGCACGTGACCCCACCAAAAACTTCTTGTTTTCCACATGCCTCCTCTGTATAGAGCTTCAGAGATTAAACACCTACCCAGACCCCAGGGAGCACTGTGCAGAATTCCTTGGGCTTGTGGACTATTAAACCTGAAAATTGATTTTGTTGGCTCTGTAATTTTCTTGACCATTTTCAGGAGTGAGAATCAACCACTTATCTTTTTTTTTTCACCTCAGCCACTTATTATGAGCACATGGGGGAAGGAGAGAAGTGGGAGGAATCTATTTTATTTGTTGACCACTGTAACTTGTTTATTCTAGAAAATAGCATCCAAATGCATTTTCCAAGAAAACAGCATGACACTACCTACTATCAGCAGCAGGCATGGAGAGCCCTCTGCTCAAGAACTTTCCATGGGCTCGCAGAAAGACCAGCTTCTGCCAGGAAAGGAACCTGAACCAATATGAAAACAAGAATATGTGAGTTTATTCACAGTTACTGTGACCAGTAACTCCTCACTGAACCATTTATGTCTGCAAGGTTAATGCAGTATTACATAAAAAGCATTTCATTGCTTCTCAGCATTCCCAATTTTGGAATTCAATGTATTGCTGAATGCTATTGTTGTATACATAAAAATCCACACGTTCAACAAAAACTACCATTCAAGAAACAGAATCCACTTCTACCTTCCCATTAACGTCTACGGACAAGGCTGGGAATTCTCTACGAAAAACAAACACCTCAGGTGTGTTGAAGGCAGACAGGCCACACCAGCTCAGAATGTTCCAGGTGCAAAGGTGACTCTCAACAGCTCTCTTTGGACACTGCCAGTGTTACTCTGAAGGAAACAGGGGACCAAATGGCAGAAGATAAAATGTGTAAGCTGGTTAAATTTGGCTGCCTCTGTTTCCACTGTGTGTCCACCATCACAGTAGACATTTCCTACTTCTAGATGTTCTGGACAATAAATATTTACAGGAAGGTCATTAGGGCATGGCAAATCCTGACAGAAGGATTGTATATCACCCCTCAGCCAGCAGCACCCCACAGGGGGATGGATCCAGTAGCACACGGGACGTGTGAGACGCCCTAAGCAGGCAAGGGTGAATTCCCAACACTCAGGTCTGTTAATTCCTACCTACTGTACAAATTGTCTTGGACACCAGCACAAGGGCAAGGCAGCTGTGTGCACACCCCTCCTTCTCTGAAATCATGCTCCAAAGGGCACGAGACAGAAGCAGCTGGAGTCAAGAGAAAAGCCCAAACTCACCAAGCAGGAGCTAACTGTTGCAGCTAAGAAACCCCTCCTCAGACCCCTGCATACAGCTCACAGACCAAACAGCGTCACACAGCCTTCGCTGGGCAGGGATATTTAACAGTGAGCTGAATGTATGCAGTAGAAATGCTGCAGAGAAGTAGAGTAAAATCAACAATTACCCATAAAAACAAAATCTTCCATCATTTGCACCCCAGATAAGAAGCTGCAGTTGCTCAGCTGTAATAAAGGTGGAGTGGGAGAAATGCAGCGGCCAGGTCTGGGCTCCAGTCACCGTGAGCTGCGAAGCAAGGAGCGAGAAATGCAGCATTGTGCTTCCAGATTGCATTTACACTGGTCATGGGCTGGGTGAGTGAGAGGAACCTGGGTAGGCCGATAGCCTGGCATCACCCATTTTATAAATAGCAGAGCCTGAGCGTGCAAACAAAGTATAAGGAATACAGCTCCCTGCATTTGCTGTGCCCCAGCTTTCCTAGGAAGAATTAGCAGTAGAAAAAGACCACTGTGCCTAACAACCCTGCCTGCTCTGTTTCTCCCTGTCTCTCATCTGTCACCACATCCTTCTACCTCACCACCCAACCACTCCTAACACCTCTGGCTGTCCCTCAAGCTCATTTATACTCCCTGCTGCTGTGCCCTCGCTTGGCAGCCTCTCTGCTGACTGCACTCAGACACGGCTCGAGGTGGGCACTTGGCCTCCCCAGCCATGCACTTCCACCGACCCCAGCTCAGGAAGTCACTTGAGCATGACCAAGTGGAACCAGCTCACGCCCAGAAGGGAACACAGGAGGGAGGGAAGGAAAGTGCCACGATTTCCATGGGGCACTTCCCTTCTGTGGGTCACTGCTGAGGCAGACACTATTCAGCAGAGCCCCCAGCAGGACTGGGGCCCTCCCTTCCACAAATCTTCACGGTCAAAATGTTCCAAACCCTTTGTTTCAAGTCCCTCTCACCCTTTGCCCCGTGCAGAGACATGATCATAATCCTCTTTCTCCACCACCCTCCTTGTTCATCAGTGTTACGAGACCTCCCTTTCTACCATGAACCCGCTCCAAGAAATGTCCTTCCTAAAACCCACGTGGCCCACAATGAGAACCCTCTGGAGCTGACCCCAGAAAACAACTTAGGGCACTGAACACAGCTCTGCCTCCTTGCAGGGACTGCAGCTGTGACGTGTGCTCTTTCGTTGTGGTTATACCCACTAACCTGTCTGCCTGTTTTACAGCAGCCATGTAATAGCCTGACCACCACGAGGATTTTTCTATAATATCCTCTAAATCCTCTCACACCTGCCTCCTTCTAAAATACCCCCTTATCCATGCGGAGACACACGCTCCCTCTGTCCAGTCTTACTGCTGCAGTCATTTGGACAAACAGACTTCAGCTACCTGCAAAATTAGAGAAATAGGCACTCCGTCCTGTTTTAAATAATGAAATATAGATTGCCCAAAAACCCCACGTTTGAATGACAGTCTGAGCAGTACTCACTTCCTTCTCAGCCAGCCACTGCCTCCTCATCTGTAAAATGGGGCAATGGCACTTCTTGCATCTGAGCGACAGTGTTTGCAAACATTAAGAAACGACTCTGCAGAAGCCAAAAGGGAGTACTCTATTTGCATGCAAATTCATGTAAAAAATTAATCCTCACGTGGTTCCAAAAACATGATGCATACAAATACATTACTGCAAGCCTAAGAAATTTAGCTTTAGAAATGCAGCCAACTGTTTTCTACACTGACTGGGGGGAGGAGGGGAGAATCTGACAATGCACCTTCCTTTATTTAACTGTTAACTCTTTATTCTAAATCTAATATTGATCCTTAATTTTCCATCGGCGTTTCGACTGCAAGAGAGCAGGGGACAAACAGGAGTGGCAAAGACAATCCATTTATTTCACCCTTTCTTCACTCCTGGGGTCAGCTACTCCCTCTCTGAATCAGTGCTAGACCTGCTTGAATAGCTGAGAATGAACCTTCCACAAAGTGTGGATTTACTTTTACTAAATCCTCTAAGTATTAAAGCTCTTCACACCATTTGGTCTTGAAGTGATGCAAGAGCGAGGTGTGGACACCAGTGACAATAAAGCACCATCTGGCAAAGTGAACTCCAGGCAAACAATGACAAGCACAAGTGAAAAGAATTGCAATGATTTCCACAAACATGTGAAATACTATAAACTGTGTGACTTAGCAGCTTCCTCCTCCTCACAAGTAAATAAACATGTCTGCAGAAGGCTGTTTGGTTCTGTCTTTTATATGAGCTGAGAATACACAGAGACTGCCCTATTTGCATTTTGCCTTTAAAAAAATATATGCAGATTTGTGAGCAAGGGGGAAAAAAGGGCGAGAAAGAAAGAAAAAATAAGAACTAACCAGACTTCACTTTTTCTTGGTTCTTTACTGTCAGGGTGATGTACTGGAAGTCTTTATTTCTTTCAGCTTGGGCCCCTCAGTAGTTCATTCTCCTTCCAGCCTGTTCTCATGCCTTTCTTATCACCTGCTGAGGCCTTGATCATGGACAGAGCAGACAAGCAGCAGGGGACAATTAGAGAGGAGTTCAGACTTTGATCATTTGGCCATATGTGAATACAACAGCTGACCACATGTTTTAAAAGACAACTAACTTAAAAGTATTAAAAAAATCACAAAGCAGGCATAGATACTTAAATTTACATTTTAATTATCTTGCACAATGGTGCATTCAACTTTGCAGAATATTGAATTTTTCTTCCTAAATGTACACATGTACACATCACCAAAAGGAAAATCAGCACTTTGCTGCTTCTCCGGAGTCTAAATAAGCACGCTCTCACTAAAATAAATATTTGGATGATTTAAAACATAAACAAACATATCTATCTAGTAACCTGCAGTTTTTACTGACAGATAAATTCACAAATAATTTCCATCCTGCAGACAGCCCAATTTAAATAGAATAACAGTGTATTACTTTACCTCTAAAAATACCCTGTATTTAATAGTACATAGACATACGACCCTGCAGTACTTACACAAGTGTTTTTTTTTTTTTTCCAGAACCTCTCTGTTAGCCTTTAAAACTTAATACAGAAATACAACACGATTTAAAAGCTCAGCTGCTGTAGGGACTTGGTTCTTATTGCTCATCTGCCTGCTTTTCCTTTGAAAAAAATGGAAAAAAAAGAATCTTCATTTACTCAACTGTTCAGTGTTTGCTAAATCTTTAAGTTATCAAAGCAAAGGGTCCAGTTGTGAGCAGTTTAACCGCAATCATCTGACCCCAAATACTTGGGAAAAATCATTGTTGGAAATTTTTGTATACAATAGAAGCGTTATCATCATTTGTGAAGATACAACATCCACTTATCTTCTGCACCTACCAGATAATTAACATATTCATGAAATGGCTATTTACTCTCGAATAGGAGGATAATAGAAAAATAACACTAATTGTTTTAGCGGCAGTTTGTTTAGGAGTTATCTGAGGCAACAAATGTTTCTTTTGTAGTTGTGGAAAGGCAGAAATGCTCCTTTCTGTAAACACTTCTGTCTTCTGCTTTCCTTTTTCCCTGAAATTTGGATACTACCAAGGAAAAACTGTGGAATCAGTGAAAGAAGGAGAAGGATTTAAAAATTAAATTGTAGTTAGTTTTCTTTGGATAGCAATTGTTTGCATATTTTTATTATAATGGAAACCGCAGAGTGTAACAACAGTTTGGAAAATTATGTGTTTTGCAGAGTACAAGAAAGGCTGTACCACATGCTGACTGAACAAAACAATGGTACTAATGGGGCATGAAGGGTGTGTACAAAATATTTTAAGAGGCTCAGGCTATTCCAACACACGGTCTTATTTCTTGCCTCTCTGACTGGACTATGAAACGTCTCCCTGTTGGGCCAAGCCTGCCCCTAATGAGGGCAGAGGGCTGGGCGCTGGCAGCAGGTCAGCCTGTGGCTCGCTGCCGGCCAGCAGCAGTGACCACCCGTGTGTGGGGCCGGGGCTCGGCCATGGGGGGCTCGGCCATGGGGGGCTCGGCCGCGGGGGGCTCGGCCACGGGGGCTCGGCGGCTTTGCTGCCACAGCCCTGCTCAGGCCGACCCCAAAACACCCCCGGCTCCTGCCGCGTGTCCCTCCCGGCTGCCCGGGGAGCGATGCCTCGAGGTGGCCTCAGAAGCTGCCAAGGCCGCAGCAGCCACCGGCATCTCCCGTGTGCCCTGTGCTCACCCCAACCCTGCCAGCCCCAAGGCCACCTCGGCCACGGCAAGGGGACGGCCATGGCAAGGGGATGGCCATTTCGGCATCTCCCGTGTGCCCTGTGCTCACCCCAACCCTGCCAGCCCCAAGGCCACCTCGGCCACGGCAAGGGGACGGCCATTTCAACAACACGGTGTGTCTCCTCGCTGGGCTGCGGAGCCAGAGGAGAAGGAGCGCAGCATGCCGCTGGAAGATGGGAGTAAGCTCAGAGAATGGAAAAGGAAACCTCTCCAAGCCTGGCAGCTTATCAAAAGGAAAAAATAATCAGTGTGGTGTTTGTCTGCAGCCCACTGAACCTTTCTCGCTTACAATATTAGAGGGTATTAAAGCTAATCAAATATGGGTTATCAGCAAATTTCCCACTTGCTTTTCAGCCTGAGGCTGAGAGGTGAGTGGCAGAGGGTTTCTGGGCTTTCCCAGGTTACCCTGGAAGGAATTTGGGTTTGTTTTTAAAACCGAAGCTCACCTCCTCAGCACCATACAATAGCTTCAGCACTCCAAAGCAATTGTTCTCACTGAGAATCTTCCTGCACCTAAGGGCTCTCCATAATAAAATATGGATGCAGTATTAATTAAATATAGATGCAATTTCCTCCTCCTTTCTCTCCTTAGCTGCTATCAAGAACATTAGTGCAGGCGCCTAAGGAAAGCCTCGCTAACGGAGAACAGCTGCCACACTAATTAGGCATCGTGGTCTATCAGCCAGGCACAGGCCCAGGAACAGCCACCTGACTTCTCCCCTCACAATTCCCACACACGGGCTCTGGGCATGTGGCTCCAGCCCGGCCTTGCACTCCCTCAGCTTCAGGCACAAGAGAAGACATCGCTGCCTGAAAAGAACGGGGTTACCACTGACCCCCAGTGGGTTTTGGTTGAGCTCCCTAAATGCAACAAGCGCTGTCTCTGTGCTGGAGACACTGCTAATGGGCCATGTTTGCAAAGCCTTCGGAGATATGCTTGGCAGCATTGCCATCTTTGGGAAAGGCTAAGGGAAAGCCACCGCCACGGAACAGTGTGGCCGTGTATCAGCTGCCAAAAATTCCTACCCCAGCAGACAGTCGGCTCAGAGTGCTCCAGCTAAACAAAGCAAATCCTGAGGCGATGGCTGCGCTTCAGACTGCTGGGCCCATCCCCACCTTGAAGCCACTGAAAAGAGGGGAGCAGCCCCCCCTCCAAGAACAGTAAACCCAGCGAGCAAGAGCAAAGGACCCTGCCACTAAAAGATCCTTTGCTTTCACTGTCAGACTGAGAGGACTCCAACCTCCCTCCTCCATCCTGGCTGGGCAATTTGACAGAAGCTTTGCATCTGAAGTTGTATCACTGGGACAAAAATATTTTAAAACGAGACTGAAGAATGAAGAGGCCAAAACAGGGAGAGGGCATGACTAGGACCTCATATTCCACTGGCTGCAAGGCTCACGTACGAGCGAGGAGACCCATCTTCCCAGCGCTGCACTGTGGCTTATGAACCATCTCTTGTGATGCCATTTTCTGTACCACGTGAGAGCCGCCTTCCTCCATCCCCGCCACCACCTGCTCCCAGTTTAGCCAATTACCATTTAATGTCCTCCATCTGTACAATAGGAGCACTGGTACTTCCTGACCTCACAGGTATGCGTGTGTGTCTGCATGTGTGAAGATAAATATATTAAAGATTGGGAGGCATTCAGGCCCTGGGCCAATGGGAGCCATATAAGTGCCAAAGAGACTAAGACAAATGAGGGCCATATAAATAGATGGCTGGAGAGCTGCAGCCCTGAGGCTACAGGCAAGAAAGGGGCAGAGGCAGAGACAAACCGTGGGAAAGAGCCCTGTTTGAAGTCTCTGACAGAGCCCCTGAGTGCCAAGGGAACACGGAACAAACCCCTGCTCCTCACACTGCGAGCTGTGCTGACACCCCTGCCATCAGGAGGCATCCCATGGAGGAAGAGGAAGGGTTGTCAAAATAAGCCCGGCTTTAGATCAACAGCTGATAAGGGAGCCCAGTCACATGCAGGAGCCCTGCCACGGCTTCTGGAGAGGTGCCAGTGGTGTCAAATGGACTTGGCTCCCAGCACAGACAGGTCCTGGGCTCTCCTGGCACTACCCCCAGCTCTTGATGCACACAGTTTAAGGAGGGAAGCGAGGACTGAGCAAGCAGAGGTGTCCCCACTCAGTCCATGACACAGGGACAGTCACCAGGAGCAGATCCATCCCCTACCTGCCTCTGCATCCCCAAAATTGGGTGGACTTCAGTCTCCAGCTCTGTCAATCCTGCTGCGAAATGCACTTTATAAAGTGTCATAAATCATAAAACGCATCTCCCCCTCAGATCCACTGCCTCTTCTGCAGCTACTGCAGAGGAAAAAAGGCACCTGGGAGAAATCTGGCCCACAAAGGTTCACAAAAGACTGCACACAGCGCCTTACTGGCAAAGAAAGAAAAAAGAACAGAGAAAAGGTAGAGACTGTAAGAGGTTAGAGGGAAAAGCAGCAACATCCTTTGAGAGCTCCCTGAGCTTTTCTGCCTGGTAAGCTTTGGGGATCTCTCTCAGCTTTCAAGAAGACGGCAGCAGCATTTTTCAGGGGAAAAAAAACCCCATAACACCGAAGGGACACGGATCCTAACCATCAATATAGTTCTAAAGGAAATGTGATGATGATTTTGCCACAGTGGGTCTGCAAAGCATCTCCCATGCCTCCAGCTGGTTAAGCAAGGGGAGGGACTGAGAGGATCTGCTCCGTTTCTTCACCGGCACACCCATACACTGCTAAAGCAACACCTCCTCTCGGCTTTATCATTTAACATTTATTAAGGCAGTACCCAGAGGCCCTCCCAGATCCTCAATAATGTACATAACACACAGATAGTTCCACCCTCAAAGATACTTAAAGGCAAACCGCAGAGCAGAGCAAGGGAGAGGGAACAGGCAGAGGGGTAGGAACAGAAAATACCTCTTTAAGTTCGGAGCAGCCAGGAGCAGAGTCACAGAGCTGATTAAAGGACGTGGAGATGCATTTTAGTGAGAGAACTCTGTCTAATTAGCTTATCAAAGCCTAGGTTCATGCACACCTCTGTGGGAACCAAACTGTGATAACAGTTTCCCAGTCTAGCAAAGGCCTAACAGAAACTAAAGCTGAACCCAGTCTGACTGGGCCAGAAGTCATTCACCACAGGTGACAGCGACGCAGATCCATCACTACAGTTTTTTAATGAAGACAAAGGAGGTCGTTTGGAAAAGCACCCTTATTCAAACAAATTCACTCATTTCAGGAAAATCCTGTTGCCTGTTTGGGAGAGGTGATCACAACAGAATTAAACACAGCTTTCCCTGCGCTACAAGGATTAATCAAATTGAAAAGTATTTAACAGTGGGGTAAAGGATCGCAAAAAAAAGTACCAGAATGCAGCAACAATACATATTTGCTCCTGCTTATTTCATAGGGAGAAGGAAGAGATTTGTATATCTCTCCAGAGTCTTAAACTGCTCTAAGATAAAAATGAAGTTCTTCAAATACTCCATACAAACAGACTGCAATATACTGATGTTTAGTTTTTGCCTGGGGCTTAGAAAAGTTCCCAGCACTGCCATGCTCCATAAGTCTTCAGTTTAAACACTCCCTCCACTCTCTAAGAAAAAAAAAAAAAAAAAAAGGGAAAGAGATCTGAAGTCACTGAAATTGATATGGATGCAAAGCAGAGAAAGCTTTTTCTAGGGGAATTAATCTTCCCTTTTGCTCGTCTCAAAGAGACTGATGCAGCAAAGCCAAAATCCCCATTCATCCACACAGGATGATGGAGTAGTTCAGGAACCAGATAACCCAGAGGTTTTGCCTGCAGATGCTGCCTGCAGGGACTCAAGGGTATCAGCTCTCAGCTCTACCTAAAATCTACCAAAACCACCACTAACATGCAAGTTTAGGGCAACTGAAGTTTTAAAACATTTGACAGTATGACCAAATCTCACATACCCAAAAATCACCATGAATTTCCTGAAAACTACATCTATCTGTACTCTGGCTCCAAACTTCCACTCTGTTTTGATTTTTTGGGATGTGTTTCAGTAGCTCTTAAAAGTTTTGGTTCAGCTTTTCTCTCCCCTCAAGTCCAGGAAGGCCGTGCCCGTTGGAAATCATCCCCAGCACTGTCTGCACCCTCCACACGACAGCCAGACTGAAGGCAAGCAGTGCTGAAGGCACACGGGGTACCCTGGCACGCTGCAGCTGCATCCCGAGGCAGCCACACCGAGTCAAGGGCTGGTCCGGCTAATTCAGCTGGTCCCCGATCAAGACGTGGGCTCACACAGAGCTCATTTCCCTTTGTTTGTCCTCCCAGCCCCAACAGCAGCACACAATGAAAGGGCACATCCCCAACAGGGTCAAGTGAGCCAAGACAATAAGGAGAATGAGACAAACAGAGATTTCCCCTTTGTGGCGTTACTTTTGATTTTTCAAGCATCCACAGTTACAGGAAAATGACTATAAATTTGAGGAGAAATTGAAACTTGGCTCTTCTCCCTATGTTTGCATTTAAAAAAGAGAGGGGGAAGAAAGAGAGAGGAAAAAAACCCCCACCTTTTGGTATTTGTTCTTCGCTGGTTTCATACTTTAGAAACCTAAACTAAAAATAAGAGGGCTAATAGGAGCTGTCAGACTTCCACCGTCACGTCTCTCTGGCTCCTCCGAGTGACACTCTGACAAGAAACTTCTGGTATTGTCCAAAGGAAAAAAATCAAGGCAGAAGCTGAAAACACGGCTGAATCTGAGAGAACTGGAAACTTACCACAGCAGTAGATGTCTAACAGCAGAGATCCCACGCCAGGGACCAGATCCCTGCGCCGGAGTGTCCCCCCAACCGGAGCTGGGAGAGGCTTTCTGTGGCCCAGCCGCCGCTAGAGGAGGTCAGAGTGCCACAGAGAGAAGGGGGCGACGCTTCCCAAAGCTTTGGGAGACAAATTACAGCCTAAATTATCACAAATAGACTTTGCACTCCCTTCTTACCATTTATATTTTCGTAACCGAGGAGTCTCCTCAATTTTAACGAGATTCAGTAGGAGCTGGGGGAAATGACATGACACACACACCCAAGATATCTCCAAATTTTATTTAAAACCCAAGGGATCCCAAACCCATAGACATCACTTCATCACTTCTAGTCATCACTAACGAGGCTAAATCATGATGATTCAGAGAATTTCAGCTGCAGAAATCAAGCAGCTGCAAGACAGAGTTACCTATTTTTCTTTTTAAACAAAAGCTGAAAGTTTCCATCCCCTCTATTCCTTTTTATAATCCCCACAGAAAGTCTTCAAAATATGAGCTGAATACCAAATAGAAGTTGTCAAACCAAGACAGCAGGACAGCCTTCGAAAAGACTCCAATTTAAACATAAAAGATAATCTTCCCATTTTTAAGACCATCTCATCATTTTGGGTGGACCCAATTGCTAATTTTCAAGGGTACGGGACTGCTTATTTTGTGGGCAAGTGTCTGGCTTGGGCAGAACAGACAAAAAGCTATCATTTGAAAAGATAGCAAGACTGCAGACCTCAGCCGATTTCAGACCGTGGCTGCAGTTTCAGAGCCATGACTTGTTTACCTATCGAGCATTCTTAGATCCTTAAAGGAGCAGAATGGTTTCTAAAGGCTTCAAGCCTACCTCTCTGAGAAGTACATTGGACTGTACCCCACTTCATACGGTGATATGCTGGAATTCCAACTCCTGGCCCTGCTTTGAGCGTGGCAGAACCCAAGCTCCCATCACCCCGAACGACTCAAAGGCACAAGGCTCACCGTTGCTGCAGCGTGGAGCTCTTCAGTGAGGACAACTGATGGTTTCATTCTCTGCAGGAGATGCTTGGATGGAGTTCCTGAATAAAGGCTACTGCAAGATGCACATCACAAAAACAGCTAGTCCTGGAGCTCTGCTGCAATCCCCAAAAAGGGAAAATTCCCATGGTAATGCCTTAAGAATTCAGCTGGAGAGAATGGGAGAACATGCATTATTAAGTAACTGTCAACAGCATGAGCAGGCACTGTGCATTATGCCAACTCCAAGCCTCATTATTTATGTCTGTACACAAGACACACACATACAAACACATACAGGCATATATACATTTAGGGAGAACAGATTTTACTTTTTGGCATTGCAGTTCCTTCCACAATATTTTTCCACTTAGGAAACTCATATATGATCTCTCTATTCCTCTTACAGAACAAGTTCTCTGTTTCAAACAAAGAACAAACAAACAAAGTCTCTCAGTTGTGAAAGCAAGTCCCTCTGCAGCAAATGTATCAACTCCAGCCCACAGTATTAGACTGAAATTTCAGCAAAAAGCAAATAATATACACTTATTCTGATGTATAGTCTACCACAGGCACTGTGCTGGGGCACTAAACAAAAAAAAAAACCAAAAAAGACCCGCTCCAAAAAAAAAAAAAATCAAAAACTTTTCAAAGCATTGAATTTTAAAATCATCTTAGAGAATAAGTTCTTCCCCGGCCTCCAGAGTGTTTTCACACCTGCAATATCAATCACAGTCGCCAGAACTCAAGAATTAGGATGTAGCACAGCACTGCTCTGGAACATGACATTTTAACACAATGGTGGCCACTTCTGAGCTTAAAATAAACAGTACTACTTAACTGCAAAATAAACTCTACAGGCTCTTCCAAATAGCTCCATCAACTTGGATTAAATAGCAGACATTTCATGTGGCAAGAGGTACACCATACTCAGTGCTGAACTTAGCTATTTTAAAAATTAATTAGGCAATTATACACATGGGGAAACTGTTCTAGTAATTTAGCTGCTTAATCAAATCCCAGGTACCAAATTATGGACCTGATCCTGCAGTTCTTATTCAAGTCAAACTCCTATTGATGTCAGTGGGAGTTTTGCCTAATTAAAGATCAGGACATACACATGTGCAAGCCTGCTTTTAAACGATGGCTTTGAATTTAGTCTTAGGAATATGAATATGGCTCTGAATCCCAAATCGTTGCCTACAAGTTTCTCACGTGAGACTTTGGGTATATTAATATATATTTTTCCTAAGTCTGGCTCAAATTAACTTCTAGGTAAAGTCTGGATATTTAGCTAAAGAGTCTTACAAGGCCCAATGGCAAACTGACCTAGTTTTGCAATTTTTTTTAAAACCAATTAAATACTGCTACAAAACAAGGAGCAGGTTGTAAAAATATCACCTACGAATCGCACTTAGCTGCAGGAGCTGGCTCTGTGTTCCTGTTTGGATCAGTGCAGTCCACACAAGGTGTCTCCAAGGGGTCAGCAGAGTATGTTCCCAAAAGGGACTGTCCAAAAAAAAAGGTTCTGGCTGGTATGCCCAGGTCTCTGCTGAACGAGCTGCAACTCGAGTAAGCGAGGAGGAGTATTCGGGGTGGAGGAGGAAGAACAGTGTCCTCCCTCGCGCTCTTCAGCCCCAACCACCAAAGAAGCCCTTGTGGGGTGCACTTCAGGCAGAAGCAGACTGGGCTCACGGGGTCGTGCAAGAGAACTGTCTTCACCCCTGGCTGCTCATCCTGACACTGGTCCTGACTGTATCAAACCTGATGCCTTCGGAGCGGCTGTACTGACATACTCTGCTGATCTTGCCTCTTCAGATGCCTTGGTGATGTGTCAAGGGGCACACACTGAGGCATCACAGGCTAGGAAAAGGTAAACCAAAGTCAGTCAACAAGCAAGAAATCTGGTGGAGCAGAAGATTACTAAACACTGACAGTTGCCTGGTCAGTATTAGATTCTTAAAGGGAAACGTCTGTCTGTCAAAAAAACATGGGAGTGGGCATATACCCCAGATCCCTTCTGCTCAACGGCAAGGAAGAGCAGCAAAACTCTTTTTCTTTTAAGAAAAATAGAAACAACACTTTTCAGCGAGCGCTGGGTTGTCCGTGCACTTGCTAAGTTGTGCCCTCAAAGCAGGAAGGACAAGGCCTTGTGTGTGTCTGAAGATAGAAGGAAATCACAATTCTGTCTAATATACCGGAGCAATTGACCATGAAAAGGTTACATGTTAGGAAATAATTATCTCTAGACACAGCTACTGACAAGGTCAGTGTCCACAAGGATTATTTCCTGCTCACCCAGTGCCTGCTGCCTGGAAGGGAGGTGGGTCTCCCGACGCTCCCAGCCCCACATTCCACTGATGCTAATGGCACTTGTGCACTGAGTGGCCCAGCAGCTGAAGCAGATAACCAGGAGTGAAGGGGTTAAGTGCCTGTCACAATAGAAACCTCTGGGGGCACTTGACCTTTTCACATTTTTTATTCAGGAATGAGCATTTTGTGCCTGTTGGAGGAAGTTCATCTACATTTGTCCTCATTCTTCACCCTGTTTGTGTATTGTCCCTTCCCTTCACTCAGAGTGCCCCAGTGTCCCATTAAGTACCGAGCAACCTCTGTTGATGAATATGAATTTAGAGCAAAAATAGAGGGGACACAAATACTGCACATTGATCAAGTGACTTACAAGGAACTGAAACATATTCAGGGCATATGTTCCTGCCGAATAGCTTCCTACACATATAATACTCACCTGTCAGTACTGTGGCGTGAAGAGGAAGAAAATCACAGACAGTGAACAGGAGCACTATGCCAGCTGGAGCAACAGTCTGACAAGAGCATTAAAGATGTTTAAATACTAAAAAAAAAGACTAAATCACAGCATTGACTTTCACATGCTAAAGAATGTGCCACAAGAGAAGGCACGGCGATACCTGCCCTTGGCCTTTCATTCAGCAATTAGACTGTGAATTCCTCTGTTCCAAGAGGGAGGGTCTGCAAACCTCTCTGGCTGCAAATCAGTCAAGGAGGATAAATCCAGAATGAGTTTGTCACCGTCTGTTTCGTTTAGAGGCAGATACTCTAAAAAGGTGCAAGCAATATCCAAGACCTTGATCCTGCTGGGATCAAGGAGAGTTTTGCATTGGCTTAAATAAGAGCGGGCTCCAGTCTTAGAGCACGTGTGTCCAATTTGTTAATGTTTTGGGTTCAAATAAAAAACAAATCTCAAGTCTTCCCTGCATGGGAGTTTCAACCACATTCTTCCACTGGGGGAGAGCATCAGGGCTTAGACAAGAAAGAGTTTCTGAATGATCTAAGTGAATGGTCCTGAGGAGACTGGCATTACTGTGAGCTTTGAACACAACTACAGAGGGTCTTTTATAGATGTACTCCAGAGGGGAGATCCTTAGATGGGTCCTTTAATGCCTACCCCCATATGCGATCCAGATGAAATTCTTTATCAGATGGGGCCCGGATCTTGCTCCCATTAAAAGTTCTGCCACTGAATTCAGTGGGAGCAGATCTATTTGTCTTAGATGCTTATACAGCTTCCCTTATCTCAGTGCCTCAAAATAATTACCCTTCATTCTTTTGAGTCTGGGGAATATTATTTTCTCCACTTTGCACACAGAGCGCAGCCAGACCAGGTGACGTAGTTACGTGTCACACGCATATCCAGGTCAGGAAAGGGCCTTAACTCCAAGCATCCCCAACCTTAGACCAAAGTACTGTTCCACACCTTGTCACCACCGTGAAACACCTTTCTCAAGTGGAGACACACAAGTCAGATTAGAGCAGCCAGCTTTCTTTTCTTGTTTGGACAAGGAGGAACAAAGCCGCGTGAGAAAACAACATTCAAGTATCTCTCACTTCTTTCTTCAAGTAAGTTTTTCCAATTTGTCTTCTGCCACTGGCCTTCCTCAGCCGCTCCTGGAAGAACAGGAGTCAGCCCTTGGCTGCTGAACTCTGCTGCAGTTCTAGAAAACATCCTTCACAACTTGTGCATCTCCACTGGCTGCTTTCCAGGACTTAGCAGCCCATCCCACGATAAAAGCAGAGCTCGTATAAACCAGTAGGTATAAAACCAGCACTCTAGCAAAATTTCTGTGACCTTTGGTCACTGCCCACTGTGTCCCAGAGGTAGCAGGTAACTGCATTGTCACCAAACTGTCCTTGAAGCACATCCACAAAAGAGCTTTTGGGAGGATTCAGTGCAGAGGAGAAGACAGGTCTTGGACTAGAACAAGAAGCAACTGAAGACACCTCAAGCTCACACAGGAATATTATTCCCTGGCAGTGAATGCTGCAAAATCCCTGAAGTGCTGCAAAACTTTCAGAAAGGTCCCTTCCCCATTCCCAAGGGACAGGTGTGCTCCTCCAGCCACCACCCACTGTCAGTCTCAGCCCACCTCTCCAGGACAGCGCCAGCCAGCAGGGAGGAGCAGTAGCACTGCAGGAAGTTGTTTGCTCCAGGGACTCTTGCACACCAGCAGAGCCAGCCCATGCCATGTGAACACACCTGCACATGGGAGATGTCACAGCAGCCTCCTGGAGAGGCAGCAGCATCTGCTTCCCTGGCAGCTTCATGTCACACCTGTCTACAAACCGCCCAGCCCTTCGCTGCACCTGACAGCCACTTACCATCATTTAGCCCATGGCTGCTTGAGCACTAAAAGGGAAAGCACTGTGAAAGCAAAATCACCTCCCCGAATGTTTGTTATTATTTACATTTCTGTTAGCCCCAAAAGGGCTCCAACTGGGCTTTACACCGGCCAGTCCGCATGCCCCAGAGTGAAGCGCCAAAGGGAACTTGGGAAACACAGGGAGAAGAGGTCTCTGGGAGCACTGAAAGGAGAGCCCAGTTTCCCCATATCCAGACTAATACCCTGCCCAATAGCTCCCTCTCCATTTTCAAGAGTACTGACCCAAATACATAAATGAAAGCAAGCGTGTGTTGTTTATTTCCAAGTATGAATGGCATGGTTTCCCCTGGGCTCCATGTTTCTTGGAATTATTTGAACTGGAAACCAATCAGCCTGTATTCGCTATTGATTTATTTTCTAAAAATCTCTCATCCCTAAAGTAACAGTGCCTTTCCATGTCTCAGCCTGCTGTTTAGTGACACAGTAATCTAAAAGCTATTGATCACTTGGGCCTCTGCAGCCATAACATATCTTTCTAAGTGCCTTCATGGAGGACTATTTGCAACACAAGTACTATAAACGGCAGGGCTGCTAATAAAATCAGCAAAGATATTAATAGGGGCGTAACACTTGTGTTGTAACACAGCATGGACAAAGGCCAGTGGAGGCCAGCACCAAGAGGGAACAAGTATGGTCACTGTGAGAGAAGTTGCATTTCTCTTTGAGCACCAGATGGGCCACGACCAAATTTTAGTCTAAACAGGAATCCAAGCCTGGACACGGACTGGTCAAACTACTCCCCACCCGAGCAGTGGAGTATCAGTGCTGGAGACACCAAGGCGGTCTCATTCTGCTACAGCAGTTCTACTTGACTGCAGTTTATCTGTACTTCCAACATCCTGCATCACTTCTGCTTTTCTACAACAGCAATCAGGGTTGGTGCACCCCAGGACACAGGATCCGGAGCAAGGAAGGTGTGGACACCTCGTGGGAGAGTGCTGCTGCAGAAGTGCTGAGCACTTCAGCTCCTGTTGCCTTGAGGGGATGTTGTCAGCTGCACTTTTTTCCACCCACCTTGACAGTCTGTATTACCAAAGGCATAAGAGTCCCAGCTGATCTGAAGCCAGAGAGCACAGCAGCCTCACAGGACCTGCCCCCAGGGTCATGCAGGAGGAGACCGTGTTATTTAGATCAGGTTCTGTTTCAGTAGAAATATCAATAAGTCCATCGGGTTCGGTCAGGAACAAGGTCTCCAGGGAGGACACTCCAGTGCACTACCCTAGCTGAGACATTCTGTGAGCTACACATTTAAACAAGAAACGTGGTGCCCAACACAGAGATAAGGCGTCTGCAAGTCAAAAGCCACCAGCCGGTGCCATTTTACCCAGCCAAGCCACAGCGAACTGTGCCTTCCCAGTCCCCTCCAAAGAGAGCCAAGAGGTGCTTATTTTACATGGCACAACTCAGCTTTGCAGCCTGGACTCTGTCCCACGTGGCAGTGATGTCTTCGTGACCAGAAGAGAACTTTTCCCCTCCATGAAATGAAATCAATCATGGGACCAGGACAGCTCTCCCTGACACTGCTAGGCAGAGAGCCTGGAGACAGCCGTGCTCAGGAACACGCTTCCAGAAACAGCTTTCAGGAAACATTTGCAACCGTTTAAATTTCCCACCCAAGAAGTTTTGCACTTGTCAATTTACCTTATGCCACAGGTTTTTAATTTAGTTGTACGGGAAGAAACTTTATATGCCTCAAATTTTATATGTTAATGCCAGATGTGAACACAATAGCATGTGTTCCCTCTCTGCCTGCTGCACTTCTTGGGAAGGGATGCTGTAATGCTGCAGCTCCAAATACTCACACAATCAACAAAACTCTTGTCCCTCTTCTTCGGCATTTCCCCCAGTGCCCTGGGGAATTCCAACTGGCAAGACAATCTGCTCACACGTACTTCCCAGCCTTCTGAACACAAAATATCCCTGGATGCAAAAGGATTAAAGACAAAAATTTTATTTGCTAATTACAAAAGATAGGGAAACTGCTGAAGACCATGCAGTAGTGCACCAGGAGAGTGCATTCC
The DNA here is from genome assembly GCA_013398855.1 of Mohoua ochrocephala. Classification (NCBI taxonomy): domain Eukaryota; kingdom Metazoa; phylum Chordata; class Aves; order Passeriformes; family Acanthizidae; genus Mohoua; species Mohoua ochrocephala. The sequence goes on along the minus strand of VZTA01024166.1, from coordinate 362,237 downwards.
AGCTGCTTCCATGTATGGAGAGGGTGGAGATTATTGATCCAAAAAGCTTTTAAATTAATGAAGGTGCCAGCATTTTTTCTACTACGTGGACCTGAGACGGATGAACATGAAAAGATGCAACCTCTTTTGATTATCATTGTTCTGCTTTAAAACTAGGAACTCTCTTGCACATTTTACTGTTTGTGTTTGTTTTTTTCCTGAATTAAAATATTTTTACAACTGTTATCAGTTATTAAAGCGTAACTCAATACATGATACGTGTGTTTGTCCTCCTGGACTTCCAGCACTCTTCCAAAGGCATCCCTGAGGACAAGGCATACAACTCCAAACTCCATGAATGCTATAATGTGTAGGAAATAGCGTTACCTGTTGATGGCATCAAAGATTTTGCATTTGTTAAACAATAAACAATATTTTCTTGTTAGAATCGCTGACCAAACATTGCCGTCCCTGGCACGGCCATCTTCCCCCAAAGCCTGGGCCAGAGGAGATGGCCAGGCACGAACTCTGCCTCACCCAAGCCCACCTCTCATCTTCATCTTGATCCCTTAAGGAAGAATTGCCCCTGCACATTCAAGGGAAGGAAGATGTGTCCTGAGGACAGCCAGGGTGGGTGAACAGGGAGAGAAGGCCTCTCCTCTGGCCTCACTCTGTGTCTGTCACTGAGCACTGCCTCGGCCTCCAACTTCACACTCTGCAAACTAATTCATTTCTGAGTCCGTCCTCATTGGGACACCTGCCCAGTTGGGAAGCACGTGTGTTTGCCCCAACCAGCCTGCTTTGAGCACTCGCTCAGCATTCTAACCCTCAGCAAAGCAGGGGGAGAAGGGGCCCGGGGCAGCTCAGCATGGCGGTGCAGAAGCCACGATGGGGCCCATTTCAGTTTGATTTGTTGCGGCACTCCAGACGCAAGATGAAATCTGAGAGATGAAATCTGAGCAATTTCTTGCTTCTCTTCTTTCTGGACAGTTATTAACACTATAAAGAAGGCTGAACAGTGGGGCTTCCCAACTCCATTATTGTCAAGGCCTATTTCAAAGGCAGTGGCTGAAATGCCCAGTGCTGCCTTTGTTGATCCTGGGCTCAGGTCTCCACGTTCACTTCTGTCAAACCGCAAGGCTGAGCAAATTAAACATAAGCTTTCTCTGGAGGAGTGGAGGAGGGGGAGACAAGGACGAGCACTGCCTCAGCCTCTGTGCCCATTATGTTCACTCTGCTCTCAAGCTCCTCGTGTAAAGCTGGGGGAAGCAGGAAAGCCACGACGGTGCCAGCTCTCCTGCCTGAAGCCCTGCACCTGCCTTGGAGGCACCACTGGGAAGCCAAGCCACGGGCTGGGCTGTAAGTGGGTGCTGCAGTCCGACCAGTCTGCATACCTGCCACCAACCCTTCTGAAATACAAAACACATGGGCTCTTTATTTTCCACCTGCAGGAGAGGGTTTATTTGTCCCCGAGACCCGTGACAAGCTTATTACAGACCGTTTCAATTCGAATCAACTTGTCAAGAAAAGAAAGTGGAGAAAACGCATTAATTAAACAGCTTTACTCATGCAGAAAAGCTGCCAGCGTGAGCATTTTAAATTACCTGGGCACACCTAGTGGATTTGCATTCCCTTGGCACAGCTTTGCTCTGGCCCACAAAGCATCATCCACTCCATACTTCCATCTGAGCAAGGAACAAAAGAGACTGACAGCCCAGCACCACCTTCCCTGCTTGGGGGCTAGCACCCTTCCCGAGGGATTTTGTGTCAGTTTATGCAGAAACCTTCCTCCTGCTAGATGCAGGGACAGGAAGTTTGGATTCTTCTATAAAACTAAAGACCAAGGCAAAAAGAGGCCTTCTAGAAACAAAGGAGGTGGAGCAGTGCCAGCAGGGGGGTAACTGCATGCCATTGTTAAATATTAACATAAAATAAAGCAGTAGAAATGGATGTCCATCAACAGAATTAGAAGGAACTAAGAGAGTTTAAGAACAAAAGGTTTACTTATTTAAATTACAGGAGATGAAAAACAGCTGGGAACGCAATTTATAGCACAAAGTACAAAGCTACAAGACTGCTAAATGTAATTATATTTCAAAGTACGTTTCCCCCTACATTTTAAACTAAACATGTACAATTATTTTCACTAAAATAAAACTAATGACAATGTAGCCTTTAGATGTTCCATCCCTTCCCTCAATCGCTTTCATATTCAGCTCATCCCTTTATATTAACCAAAGAGTTTGATTTCCTCAACCAAATAGAGGTCGGCCTTTCAGATAGAAGACTAAAGCTTGAAGAAAGAAAACCACCATGAGCAGATCTTTATTTTTCAAAATTACCTCTTACTCCTAAATTCACGGACCTTAAATTCTACTTTCATATTTATTTTTATCACTTCTCTGCACAAAGAAAGAGTGGAAAAGTAGCTGACTAATTAACTTCACTATTTGTCACGTTTGATTTGTACATTTAGTCATGGCAGGGATGCTTAAGAGTAACGATATTTAAAAGTACTCAAAAGTTTAAGGTTTTGGAGGATTTTGCCCTGCTTGGGAAAAAGAGCAACAGTGCCAAAGGCCAACAGGGTCCAGCGTTAAGGTGAAACCTGCATCAAGGCCTGGGTTTGCAAAATCACCCTTTATTGCACTTTTTTGCAACAAAATTCTCCAGGTGAAAAAACTTCCTTCACCGGAGACATCGGGTTGTTCTCCTCTGCTTAGGCAGAGCTGCTGCTTGGTTCCACTGCTCTCAATGGGCATCTCAGTCATGGGCTCCACAGAGTCCTATCCATTAATGGCATTTTTAATTCCAGATGTTTCTAGCACTGAACCACACAACTGGACCCTGACCCTCCTGAAGCTGCCCCTTGTGCCCCATGTGATCAGACCCTTTTTTCAGCAGATCAAATTCAGCATAACAAAAGGTTTGTGGCCATCCAGCAGAAATGCATCTCCAATGGTCGCTGCTTAAGGCCAGGTAACATTCAAAAATTACACCCGAGAGGTTTTCAGAAAAATCGAAATGCTGGCACAACCAACTTTATCCCACTATTAACTTTTCCAGCAGGAAAAAAGTTCAGGACCTTAGTCACACATCAGTACATTACATATCTTAAAGTTTCCTTGTAGTAAAATTTTCGTACTTAAAATATATTCAAGAGCCAAATGAAGCCTTTTCATCTTAGTAAAAAAAATAAACCTATTTCTTTCAAAACAAAATGGCTTGCAACTCCTTGCTGTGACAAATTTTTCTTGGTTTAGGTCATCTCAAAAAAACCCATTCCTGTTTCAGATGCCAAATAATTGCCAAATGAAAAAATAAAAACAGTTGCTTGGGCAGATCTTTTTAAAGCTACGAACATATTTCAAGTGCTCTGGGCTGCAACAAGCCATTAGTTTTGATTCACCTAAAAAAAAAAATAAATCACCGATTCACCAAAAATTCACTGAAAAAAAGTACCAGCTCCTGCTAATGAGCTAGAAAAAACACGTGCACATATAAATTAGTTTATGTTCTTCTGACAACAGCCCATACCAGATGTTTCAGAGAAAGACACAAGAAGCCTTGAAGTAGACAGATGTGAGATAATCTGCCTCCCACCATGGGTGTTTTCCTAATCCCTTAAAACCTGAAGCAGAAGTTGAGTATCTTTCCAAAAACATTGCAGCAGTTTCTGTTTGCATTAGCTGTTATTAGAGACAAAGCTAGCAATGACAGCTTTTACAAGCTCTGTTTTCAGTTACTTACAGCTTTGCAGAAGTTTGGACAACGTTTCATGCCAGGTACTTTTTTGATTCAATTTTTGCATTCTCTTTTGATAGCTTCTGCAAGAAATATTAATGTACTTTTAAGAAAACGACTTGAATATACATCGTTCCACAGACATTATAACAAACTCTTGCTGACTGCCTCAAGGCACAGATAGCTTCCCAACAGAATAGTCCCCTATGCTTCAGCCGAGGGATTTTGCTGGTGACAGGGATTTCACTGTGCCTTTTACTAATTTAAAAGAAAGAAAGAAAGAAAAAATCACATTTGGCCAGGTTGTAAACCTTTGGGGAAGAGAGAGGCAGCACAGTTCTCTTAAAACATTGTGTTCACAGAGCAGACTCCAGCCTGGCTCAACAGGGGCTGAGCTGGATGTTCTCTTCCCCTGCCCCCTAAAGCAGCAGGCGGAAGAGCCAAGGCTTGGGATGTCACCACTCCCAAGATCCTGCTGCTTCTGGTACCAGCACAACGTGAACAGGCTGCAGGAAACATGGACAGTGAGAACTGTATCTGGAAGAGAACAAACCAGGGAGGAGCACTGAGCTGGAAAAGCTGGAAGCTGCTAACTGCGGATGAGGAGCTCCTGCCAGGGCTGGGACATCACCTGCAGAGGACTGAGGCATGGACCTCGTGAGAGAGATGCAGGCAGTGGTTGGAAGAGCCACTGTGACATGGTGAAGTCCCCAAAGGTCACAGAATGGGTTGAGTTGGAAGGGATCTTGAAGATGACCTCACTCCACCCCCCTGCCATGGGCAGGGACGCCTTCCACCATCCCAGGGTGCTCAGAGCCCCATCCAGCCTGGCCCTGGGCACTTCCAGGGAGGGTGTATTGAGGGCAGCGATAGAAGCAGCAAGTGCAGGGCTTGGGACTGATACACTGAGCACAGGAGAAAGCACAGGACGGGACTGTCACAAAGAAAACCCTGAAGAAACCCAGGAAAAAGATGCCACGCTCAAAGAGCCAGAGAGTGCAATGAGACCACTCTGCTGCAGGGACTGAAATGGAAACAGAGGTTCCTCTGTCAACAAAATATGTCCTGTTCCTATGAGGTCTCAGTCCTCCACAAGGCAATCACACATGAAGGTATTTACCTGTCCTTCCATTTGTCCTATGTCAGTTACAGGAAACACATATCAAATCTGCCAGGGAGCTGAAGTCTTGATTACTACAACATTGCAATATTTGGATGCAAATACTTGGATCAACGAGTAGATATCTGGGAAAAAAGAGAGCTTGATCACCTAAAAACTGATGCAGTGCCCTGTGTAGAGATCTTGTTTATACACACAGTTTTACTGGCTTAACACCATGTGCCACCTTAATCGGTTCAGCCTGCAAAAAGCTAAATGCTAAACAAACAACAGTTTTGTTTAAAGTAAGTCTTATTCCAGCCTCTTTTAAACAGATTAGGAACAGATTAAATATAAGTTTTGCTGAACCACTCCACACTGTCTTACAGTTTGAAAGTGGAAATATACATGCAGAAAATCCACAAGCAAGATTTTGCCAGCATCTTTTGGTAAAGGCCAGATGTTCCGATGCTGAAGTATTTGCACCCACAAAAACTGAAGTCAACTCCTAAAGTTTAACTGCAAGTAAGATGAGAACATAAAGTGGTGCAAAAACAGTTATTAGTGTCCTGACAGAAAAAAAAAATTAAAAAATGAAAGAAAAGAAAAAAGAAATCTAGCTCCCAGGAGATTACTGCCAGAAGAGAGGCCTTGTTAAGACATTTCTAATTTGTTGTTTTTGCAAAATGAACTATGAAGTATTCAGTATAATAATTCCAGATATAATGTGCTCAACAAAAAAGAGAGGTGCCTTTTTTTTTTAAAGGAATGCATTCTCTTTGCTTTTTATTTGGTTTGTTTGAATATTAATTTGTTTTTAAAGTCATAGTTCTACAAAAGTTTTTTTATGGCTGAAGGTCAAAATTCACAACATGAACATACGAAAAACTCTTTAAAGGACTAGAGTCTTGCTGTATTTCCTTGCTACAGCCTGCAGCCTATACACCAGAGAGACAGCAAAAATCTCACCAAAACCAGGAATGCTTTAATAATAAATAAAAGCTTTCCTGTCATTGAAAAATATTTTCACCACAAAAAGCAATGTATTTTTAATTATAATGTTGAACATCTCTTCAACATGGGGACGTTTTCCTCCGAGAGAGTCCCTAGCACAGATGCACACGGTGACACATCTGCTCGAGCACTGGGGAGACCACCGAAGGCAGCTTCATCTTCAGGCACTGCAGCACGTCTGCACCAGGAACTCCCATGGCTGCGATGGGACCAGTCCAGGTAAAACAGGTAGCAGAGCTCAAAAAAGGTTGAATTTTATTCATTTGGACAAGGCAGCAACCGCCCTGCCCCTTACCATGACATTCAATCACGTTCTGCACAGGAGTGGGTGAGTCTGGTTTCTGTGTCCTTCTGAAGGACTTTTTAAGGACGGAGCCAAAAGAAAGGAATAGGCTGAAGTGGGACTGACACGGACCACAAGCCCTGCTGCGGGGGGAGCCGGGCAGCGCTGGGGGACACAGCACGAGCTGCACATCCCCGCGCTGCGGGGCCACCGAGCCTCCCCCGAGCCCGGAGGGACGAGCCCGTGGGGGTCAGACCCAAGGGGAGGCAGCGGCCGCAGGGAGCCAGCGGCGATTGTCACAGCACAGGGAGCCCACGGCCACAGGGAGCCAGCGGCGATTGTCACAGCACAGGGAGCCAGCGGCCGCAGGGAGCCAGCGGCGATTGTCACAGCACAGGGAGCCCGCGGTGATCGCCACGGCCCGGGGAGCCCGCGGTGATTGTCACACCGGAGGGAGCCCGCGGTGATTGTCACACCGGAGGGAGCCCGCGGCCGCAGCGCTGACCCGGCGATTGTCACAGCGCGGGGTGAGCGCGGTCCCCGTGCGGGGCACCCGCCAAGGACGGTGCTCAACAGCCTCCATCAATGCCCCGGACCCCACCACCACTGAGATGGCTTCTCCGAATTACACACCAACCTCTCACATACCTTCTTTCAGCTGGGTACCTTTTTTAAAAAAACTTTTTTCCCCCCCGGCTACCTTTTAGAGCTTATTGCTAATTTTCCACTTTGTTGCATCAAAAAAACCCCCGCAAACACTGTTACAAGACCATAGCTAAGCATCTGCAACTTATAAAACATTTAAAAGCTTTACGTTTAACCTATCTATTGGCAATAAAACATACTCCAACACAAATTCACTATTTGAGACAGATGTTTGAAATATGAATGAATGTTTGAATATTCAGTTTTAAATACTCATGATAAAAGAAGCTGCAGAGACATGCCATTGATCTAATACTTGTTTGCACATTCCTTAGGGCTATGCATGAAGCATAATGGGATTTCTATGTTACTAAACAACAAAAGGTGTAAAAATGCCTTTTCAGTTGCAAACTTTGTTCATTTATTCCTGTGGCAAAAGAATGCAAATCTTAAGTCATTTTTTTGTGCACTGACATCAAGTCTTTCTAACACAAAAAGTTCCTTAAAGAAACAAGAAGAAAGTTCAGAATAAAGTCATGCTTCCTCCCCCACATGTCCCTGAAAAAAAAAAAAAAAAGGCAAAGAAAGAAAAAAGAGAAAAGAGAAAGAAGGAAATGTCACTTAACCCAATTGTACCTGCCAGCTAAAAGCAAAGGCTACTTAAGTGGGTGACTCTAAGCTATTAGGCATGTATGCCAGTAATAAACACGGGTTTGCAAGATCCAGGCTAAATATTTGTATGGTTAAGCCTTCAGTATTTCAACTGCAGGAATTCCTGCCCCAGCCCTGGGGTGAAGTGAAAGAACCTCTTCACAGAAGAGGTGGCAAAACAACTCTACATGAAGGCAAATGATAGCTGGTGACTTACAAACATGAGCAAGAAGATACTCTTTAAAAAGCACCATTCCCTGTTAATACCTCTAGTTTTGGTCTTTTCAACCTTTTATGTGTAGAGTGGGAGAGGAGCTTTTATTTTCACTATGAAATTGCAGATATTTAAAATTAATACTAAAGCAGGAACTGAAAGAATGGGGTGGTGGGATGCATTTTCAAGGAGTGTAGGGAAATAGTGTTAATGTCAGAATCAATCCTTGAGCTATGAATAACTTAACTTCAAAGCTGATGCTACTGTCTGACTGAGCACCCTATGTCTTCAAGGAAGATAAAGCCACATATGTAGTCAAACCAATGTTTAATTCAGATTACGCAGAACAATACAGAAACTTGACTGGAGCCAATTAAACTAAGCTTTCACTGACTGATAAAAATGCCATTTCACATCCTTTCTGTGTACGGCAAGGAGCAGTTTGAGAGTGTTACAGTTCTGAACCACATTTACTGACCTAACACATTTTTATGCTTGACACAGCAACACCAGAATTTCAATTATCACAGTTGATACTCTCCACCTTTCAAAACGGAAAGAACCTTTACCTCTACCAGGAACAAACCCTCACAAGCCTATATGGACTATGCAGAAGTACAGAGAATATTTCCCAATTAAAAATACTATTTCTGTAGGAGATCATTTGGAAAATGCGAGATACTTTGCTCAGGCACTGTGCATGTGTTCAAGTGCACGCCTGCCACCACTCTTGCTACTGTCATCCCAGAAACAGAGGCAAATGCAGGCCCTGTTCTTGCCCAGGACCAGATTTTGGTTCATCTGTGATGCCTCATATGAGACAATCTGCCCAGGGCCCCACCAAACAAAGAACAAGGACGGTTGTCTCCCAGCTCATATCCCTGCGAAACAACACACCACAAGAAGCTGCACTTAATAGCTGAGCTGCCCAGACACAAAACATTTATGTTGACTTAGAAAAGTGTACTGAAACATTTCAGACTTCAAAATTTAGTATTGTGACTCCATTGAGTCACGTCTTTCCAGAATAACAGTTGCTGGCACTGTTGAGAGTGAACACAAAAGCATCCCAATCCAAGAATTTACAGTTAACCTCACTTAAACCTTTTGGGATCTGATTCCAAGACAGCCAAAAATTTTATAGGTAACTGATGGGTGACTATAAAAGGCTACAAGTTGGCACAGCTACACAGCAAGACAGATTGATCACCATGCAGTCAGGTGGAAACGACAGCATTTGAAACCTGGAAAAAAGCTCCTTCATCCCTGCAAGGAAGAAGCCAGAAGATTACACTATTGATTACGTTCAGCTGCAAGTCTTCCACAAAGTCCTGTTTCTAAAGGGCTGGCCCCAGTGCTCCTTCCCAGTTCCTTAAAGATCTATTTTCCCTGTGCCTTAAATCCCCACTTGTAAAGCAACTTCATCCCTGTCCTACACCTTGCCCACTTTTCTGCGCAGTTGCAAGTTCTTTGGGGTAAAAGAAGTGCAGGTAAGGTCTCACATTGGGGTGGTGGCCCTTTAGGAGTGACAAATACAAACAAAAACTGTGAGCAGGAAGTAGTGAGAGTCTGTGAGCAACCCTTGGAGAGGAGCAAGGTTTGAAAGCAGCTGTATCAGCTTAAGTCTGAGATGTGCCATTGGTATCAGACAAATGGCATGCGAGCAATGTTAGCTGCCAGCAGTAAACTTCACCAACAGGCAGCCAGGAGTGGAGGGAGAGAACAACTGAGCTACTTTCCAAGAAATTCTGTGATTTTCCAGCTAACCACGCAGCTGTAAAACAGAAGAGTCCAGGCTGGATTATGCAATAAGAGAAAGTCAATATTGTAGGCAATCAACATATTTCAGAACACATTGGTGAGCTTTCTGTAGAATTTTGTCGTCATCTTTCACCCTCATGTCCATCTTATGAAAAAGTTTCAAACCCACACCGTTGGCATCATTTCAAGGGACTAGTGCTGGCCAGCACTCGCCATGCAGATGGCCCAGTCCCCTCTCTTGGCACGCACCAGCCAAGAGGGATTAACAAAGAGGAGAGGAAGGTTTCTCAAGAGCTCTTAGTAATGGACAGTGTCTGACTCCACACAGGGGGATAAAAGGAGAGCGATAAACTCTGCTGTTGTCAAGAAGGAGAAGAGCGCTTAAAAAGCCTTTGAAATAAGCAATTTCCCCTCTCATCAGTATCCTCTTGACTGCTAAGCTCCCTCCTTTGTCCCTCACCTGAATGGTGATCAGCAATGCATGATTGGCCAAGGGGCATCAGCTGTAAGGGACAACACTGGGCAAAACCACTGCGAGAAGGAAAGGCTGCTCGCTAAGGACCTCTCTGCCTCACCGAGGAGAAGGAAGGAAAGGCAAAGCATGACAGCTTCATTTGTCTTGCCTGTTTTGGCACAGGGTACAGGATTTGCCATCCCTCATATTTACTGTATTTACTCATAGAGCAAACCCTCGGGTTTACTTAGCATCCCATCTCTGATTCCCAAAGGAATCCGAACTGAATGTGCAGGTGCCAGGAACCCCACTGCCAAACAAGCTTCCACCCTACAATCCTTCATGGTATTTTTGCTTCTGTCCTCAAGGATGAGGGTGAGTAGCCCTTCCACTCTCTGCTCATTTGCTGTCCTGCCCTCAAACAGCTGCACTGCAACCAAGAAGTTTCTTCTTCTGAGCACAGTCAGAGCTCACATGGAGTTAAAGATCACCAAAACTCAGCTTCATTGCCATAGACAAAGAGGGAAAATTTTATTCTTTAAAAAACTTCATTTCTCGTTGGGCATATTTCACCTGTGATACTTTAACACTGCTGTTTAACCTGACTGCATGAGGAAGAGTTTTCCAGAGTTGTTTGCCATGCAGAGATTCTTCACTAATCCAACTCCATTCAAGTACAGAGCGTGACCACCAGTGTGTTACCATGTTATTTCTGAAGGGCCAGACTCCCTTCTTTTACAAGTTTTAGAAGCCAGAAATAAAGTCTTAACTGGAACCAAGGTTGCTGCCATCAATACCAGCTACTACCCAATTCCACACGATGCAACTTACAAAGGTTTTTGTTCCCAGTTTATACAGAGATTAACTGCAATTGCTTATCACATGCCCCAGGGTATGTGCAGAGCACCACTGTGCTGAGCAAAGCTAGAGAAGTGACCCTTCCCTCTTTGGCTCCTTTTCCCAGTAACATGGTGAGTTAGAAAAAAATGCGGTCCTTCCATCAGACGTCGGGTGGAAGAGGTAAAGTCATGATCCTGGGCTTCCCCAGCTTCCACTGACTTCACATGGTTGTTGCTGTGCTCAGGTCTGAAAAAGTGTTAATCTTGTCCTTTAAAGTCCATGCTCAGATATGCACCACAGCTCCCAGTTTCCTCAATCACTCCCTGGAGAGCAGCAGTTCAGGACACAGACACCTCACTCTTCTCTAACAAACACTAATTTGTAAAGATGCTTTGCTGGGGGAGGTGAACTATAGAAACTCTATTTTTGTTTAGAAAACAAGAAGGGAGTACAGAGAGTTTAAATAAAACCCAGCAGAAATTAATAGTCTGTTCATTTTTGTGTGTGGTCATTTTTCTAGGGAAAAATGATATTGGGACAATTCTCTGAACAGCCATGACCTAACAAAGACATCACATGTTACACCATTTGCTCAAATAATTACACATCATTTAAATATTAGTCTTCTATCTCAAGGCATCACAAGGGAGTCTTAGCTTTTTGAGCACATGCAACTCCCATTAACAATAATGAGAGCTACTCACAGATTCAGGATGGACAGTACCTCTCCTGGGAACCTCTGCATTCGTCACACCTTGTCTGGGGAAACAACAGAAACGTAACAAAGGCAGACCCTAAGTCAAGGAGGATTCAGACCCTGACCTGCCATGACTGATTCTCAGCATTTCTCATCAGCTATCGCTCCCCTGGCTCCCCAGGAGGCGTTACTGGGATGTTACTCATCGTGCTCCTGAGCAGCACACCTGTCTCAAACTCTCCCCAGAGCTGCTCTTGCTCCAGGCTACACCACCAGGCAAACCCACATTAGGAATGAATGAGAATCACTTTCTGGGAATCCTGTTTCTCACATTCAGCTTAGTGGCTCAGATCCAGATTTTCAGATGGCGTTTTTTTGCTTTGGACTTTTCCAAACGTTGTGCCCACGAAGGAACACAGCACAGCAGCCGCTGGTTTTGCTGCTCGGGCTGCGCCAGTCAACATCCTCCTGTGTTCCTCTGTGCCTTGAGAACTGACACATGCAAAGGACAGCAGGAGTGTGAATGCGTCCCCACACAAGAGTGGCAGTGTCACCCTGAGACTGTACCAGCAGGTACCTTAACCCCTTCTTCTCCTCCACCTCCTCAGCCCTGTCGTGTCAACAGAGTACTGATCAAACTGCTCTTTGCAGCTACGCCCATGAGGAAAGTGCATTTCCATGTGCTGTACAAGCTTCATTCCTGCTCATAGTTCAGCAGGAGGACCAAGAGAAGAAGAGGGAGGTGTGTCACTGTTGAAGCAGGGGACTGGTCATCAGGGCCTTTGAGCTCTATATCCAGTTTTCCTGTTGGGAATTAAACCTCTTTCACTGATGTTTCAGCCTCCAAAACAGTGACTGCACTACTTCTCAACCCTCTGGAGGAATGCTGAGAAGGCAGCCAGTCTTTCTGAAGGGCATTTTAAAAGCAGAAATGCTTGTTAGCCTTGTGTGTCTACACTGGGCCTTTTGTCATATCGCTCACAATGTCTCTCCAGTCCCTTGCTTTTGTTTCACACCCAAATGCTTGTGACTTCAGCTCACACCAGTGGGGCTGATGGAGAGCACTCCCCCCTCAGCAATCAAGTCCAGCAGCAAAATTCATCAAGCTTAACCTAATCAACAGAATTTCAATGGGACACTTTAAATAGCAGCATAAGTTACAGCCTGAACCTCACAAACTGTTATAAAATTAGCACATTTAATTTTTCATTTTTATCAGTAGCCTCGATGCTCAGAAGATAGAAATAACACTGACTTCCAGGGCTGCATCTCCCTTCCCAAACCAAACCCCTCCCTGCGAATGCCTGCTGTGATGTGCAGCACTGCCTCGTGTCCTAAGAAGTCCTTCGCTTACATAAACTGCTCATCTAAATATATCGCTTTCCATGGCCAACATGGTTGATAAATGGTGTTTTCCCTTTATTTGTACCATTCCACAGTCATTATGAAACCTGGTGAAGAACTTTCTCCAGAGCAAAGTTAAGCCAGATTCACGCTGCTCTGAAGTGCTGATTCAGCTTTCTGGTTGTTTATCACTCAGAGGAAAACACCACAGTGCAACTGAAGAGAATGGTACAGGAGGACACTCCAAAGAAGAGAAGCAGTATTAAAAAAAAAAAACCAAAAAAAAAAAAACAAACTCAAAAAACGACTTAGTTTCTCTTTCACTAGTTATCACAAAATCAGAGCTTGCTTAAAAAAAAAAAAAATTAAAATATATTATTTCAGAGAAAAACAGCTTCCAAGATCACGATGCCATATTAAATTCTTTCCCAAGCTCAATAAACCATGACTTATAAAACTTGTAAAATCCTTACTAGACTCAAGACAGCTCCACATGTGTCTGTGGCAAGAAGAATGGAACCTTTTGCTAAGCATCTGCTAAATCTTGCATCGTGGCTGGAACAGCTCTACCCATCCCAACACAGAGCCTTAGCGCTCGCCGGCTGCGGTCTGGGACCGACGGAATCTCTCTGTCTTCATGAAAACGCTGCTCAGCCATGGTGCTTTATCACTGCTGTGCCTGCTCTGCCTTGGCCAGCGATATTGCACGAAGGCACAACCCCCAGGGCAGTTGCACCCCAACAGTGGCACAGAACGGTTCCTCACGGGCTGAAATCACACAGCTGCCAGCTGCAAGAGTAGGCACAGAGTACACACTGCTCTGGGCTTCTGGAGTCCAGCACCTTTGTTTGTGAGCAGCCAGGGTATTCGAAGAAATTTCTGAGAACAGTCAGAGAAGCTACAGAAAGTAAATTTGCTTATTTGTGCACTGTATCAGCAATTAAACATTTCCCACTTATTCTCTGTGAAAGATTTTTAAGAAGAATCTCTCCTTAACCCAATAGGCATTTGCCTATTTTGAAGCCATCCTACAACTCTTGATTCAGAAGAACAGAAGTGTCCTGTGTTAATACTATTTGGAATAATTTGCTAAAACAGTTCCAAACATGGAATTTACAGAAACTTCACTTGTGTTTCCTCAGAGTAGCTTTGACTGATTTTTGGCAATAACTTCTTTCCCCACATGGTAAAGCCTTCTATTTTCTGAGGCTGTCCCTAACACTGTAAACTATTATATGTAACCCAAGTAATTTACCTTGGAGTACAGCAATGCTCAAGATGGTCTGACTTGCTCTTTGGCATGTGGTGCATCATAAGCCATGAATATAGAAGCATTTCTCCCTGTATATCACAAGTACTTTCCCTTGCTGGGGTGGATTTTGTTGAAACTGGGAAGTCATCTCGACAACCTACGCAAGGAGACCCTTCAGAAAACCGAGCACTACACCACCATATTTACCCCACACACCTCCCTCCTCTCAGATGGCAAGAGGATAGAAAGACAAAAAGTAGTCTGCATTCTCACAAGACAAAAAAAAACCCTCTCACATCTAAAAAAGAAAACATTGTGGCAATCTGGGAACTCCAGTGCAGTAGAAGATGAAAGATAAATCATGTTCTGTGAATGTCACACATGCTGTTGTTATTATCTCTAAGAGGAGGACCCCATTGTGCTAAATACTACACATGCTCAAACTAACAGGCTGTTCCTGTCCCAGAGGCCTCGTAACCTAAGATAAAAGCAGCATTGTTGCCCCCTTTTTTATGAAGGGGAAGTGGGACACCAGAAGATTCAGTGACTTGAACAAGTTACTCAATGAAACAGCAGATCTGAGAACTGAGCCCAGATCCAAGCCTCCATCCCATGATTTAATCCTCACACTGTTCAAAATCAATTTTAGTTAAGCAGCATCTAAGTTTCAAACTGGCACCCATAATTATTTCTACTTCTACAAAAAATTTGATCTATTGTTCATTCCCCCATTCATTTTAGATGCCTGTAAAACTCATCTTTAAGTATACGTCCAAAAGATACAACACAGCCATGAAAGAAAACCCTTCTACAAGCAGATCACTTACATATTCAAATTCAGAGAGTACTGACATCTATCTTTAAACAGGCACTTAAAAAAAAAAAAAACAAAAAAAACCCTCATTACATGAAAGTACACACAGTAGCAGCATTGTGCTTCACAGGTGATCACAACTTTGAAAAAAATTATTACAACCCTTGGGAATTGAAGAAGAGAAATTACTATGCTGCCCATGAGTGCAACATTAAGAACTGAGTTACTCAAAACTTTCTAAAGAATCAGGGTAGTACAAACCAGGAGTTGTGTACCCAAAAACCCCAACCTAGTGGCTATCCCAGCCAGTGGCTTCAAATTCCTGCTTAATTTCACAGTACGAAGTAAGTGGTGAAATCACACACTGAGTAAGTTACCTAAACATTTGTCCATTTAATATCTGAACCTAAATCAATATTTCAAAAACCCTGAAAATGTTTTCTTCTCTTGGGAAATAAGAGAAAAAAGTACTGCAAGTCTTACAACAGAGTGAGGAGGGATGTAAGTTTTTTGGAAGTACACAAAACAATATTAGAAATTCTGAATTTAAAAATAGTGTGAGAGCAAACTCACTAATGTAGAGAAGCTAAAGAGATGCACAGTGTGGAACTGTGACCTTTAGAAAAGTTAACCCTGGGAAGAGCTGAGGTAGAAGACGACATTTATAAGGCAACAAGGCGAGACAGGATCTGCACCCTGGGGAACCGTGAAGTCTGTGCAGGGCGAAGAAAATGAAAACTCATAGTGAAGTTCCAGCACTTTGGGATGGGGGAAGAGCGATAGTCTCGCCAAACTGGATGGCTCTAGTAGGCTGGAAAATGTCCTTTCTCGTAATCCAAGGGTTGAGTGAATTGCAGCAAGTCCTTCCAATTATTTTAAAGAAAATACTGGCAGAGTGAATTCTATTCTCA
This sequence comes from Mohoua ochrocephala, assembly GCA_013398855.1. Taxonomy (NCBI): domain Eukaryota; kingdom Metazoa; phylum Chordata; class Aves; order Passeriformes; family Acanthizidae; genus Mohoua; species Mohoua ochrocephala. Next base: position 346,535 of record VZTA01024166.1, on the reverse strand, counting down.
TCCAGTGGGCTTTGCATACCTTCGTGAGACAGCAATCAAATTTGATTTGTTCTCAGTATGCGATGAGAGACTGGGGTTTGGCCATGTTTTAAGAGAGTTTGTCAAAAAAGGTCAGAAGTGCTGGAGGAGGGAGCAGAGCTCTCCCAGCAGAGCAGACTGCTACTGCATTAACCTGGGGGTCACCACAGTGACCAGAGCAAAACTCTAACCATGTCTGAGAAAACATTAAATTCAGCTCTTTAGAGAACTGATTTTTATTCATCCCTCTGGAAGAGAGACTGGGAAGTGCTTCCCACTACAGCTCTTGGGACTTAATAGAATAAGAGTTAAATAAATCAATACCAGAAACGGAGATTACACTGCACATTTTGAAAGTGCATCTGAGTGGACTGCTCTTCTCACTGGTGGCACCGAGCCATTCTCCCAACCCCGGTTTTAAGTCACTGAACTCTGTTCCTATTCCTTTCTTTGTCTCGACAGTGCGCTTATTTCCTCACTTTTACAGAGAAAAAAGTACATAGGGCTACCTAATGTTGCCAGATGCTGTATTTAAACTGGGAATAGTAAAACTGTGTTGGATTACTGAATCTGTGCAGAAATATTTCCCTGTTAATGTCCGACATTTCAACTTGGTCTGTCCTGACAGGTTTCTGGCTTTTCAGCAAGAAACCCTAAACCAAATATTTTCAAACACTACCTCAAGAAAATGAAGTTTGCAGTTTTTCTTTGGAGAGGCCTTCTTTAAAAATAATTTAAAAACCAAAACAACAACAAAACCAAAGACAAACAAACAAACAAAACAACAAAAAAAATCCCAACAACAACATCAAAACCCCCAACAACCAAACCCACAAAGTTTGTTTTCTCCTCCTCAAAAAATAGAACATTTTCTTGTTAAATGGCTTCAAGGACTAGCAAACTAGAGAAATTTCAAGTAACTCTAGAGAGTAGTACTAGGAAAATCACCCTTCCCACGCAAATTTCTCTCCAGTATCAGCAGCCCCGTGTCTTTATCCTCCACTGAATGAAAGTACACATGGAAATTAACAGAAATTTCTGCCAACATGTTCCCTTTCTCCAGGGAATGCTGCACCAGCTCAAAATCTGCCTTCATTGCTGCAATGTTTCAGTTATTATCTGGATAGCAACATGTAATTCTTTCATTACCAAGTTTGAGAGAAAGATCGCTCATTTCTCTCAATCTTCTCCTTGGTAATATATCATCCCGTGTTTGGGAGGTAAAAAAAATAAAATAGGAGGGAAACATTGTATTCTCCCAGGGAAAGTCAGATCTGGGACACTGTTAGGAAAAAATAATTGGTCCCATTATTATCACTGTGTCTAGCCTTACACTTAAGGGAGAAATATGCCTGAATAGCTGGTTCCATCAGCAATGCAGATAGAGGAGAAATTCCCACAGTGTGAGTAAGTCTTCACACACTTGGAGAACGTGACCACACACAATACACATGACAGTGGAGAAGAACAAAGCAACCTCAGGAAGTGTCCCTGATTGTTTTCGGCTGATTAGGGACATATGCCAACAAGCCTCTAGTTGTTGAGGGAAGCTTTGCAACTTGGGGAGGTCAAATTTACATAACACAATTAAAGATATCGAGTTGCTTGGGTCCATATAAAACTGACATTCAGAACAATGTAAGGTGCGAGTTTAAGACAATTTAGTTTTTTCAGACCAGTTCAACCGAGGGACAGCTTTACCTTTCAAGTTAAATAAGCAGGGGAGAGATTAAACTGATGTAAAAAGCTAATTTACGTTAACATCATCCACTTGTTTTGGAATCAAACCACACAGACTTCAACAGGTTACAGCAGTTTTGGAAAACTGCATCAAACCAGCATGAACATCAGGCCTTGAAACAAAAACACTGCCTGTTACTCTTTTCAAAAGTCACCACACAGACCTCAATAATAAACCACCTGAAAAGTAACCGCACCGAAGTCCGCAGGAATTTGCCTCGTCGGGACCCTTTACAACGGAGAAGCCAGAACTGCCCATTCCAGGTGTGAGGGCGCAGCCATCCTCAATCCCAAAGGCTTCCACGAGCTCTGCAGTGGGGTGAAGCGTGCACCCTCTGGATTGCTGATGGCATCACCTCAGAGCCACCAAGAGGGGCAGGCACTTAAAAAAGATCACCAGCTGCCAGCACCACCTCGGTGCTGGGCCAGGAGTGCCAAGGGATGCCTTGAGAACAGCTCACCTACACTGGGACTGCTCACTTCTCTCCTCCCCAGTCAGCCAGCCTAATAAAAAGGTATTACATTTCCCTACAAATCATTCAGACTTCTGTAGGAAAGCATTAAAAAGAGCCACAGAGGTTTAAAAAAAACCCAACAAGATAAACTAAGCACAGTACTTGGAGAAAAATGTAAGGCTTCCTGTAAATTAAACTGAACCTTTTTACATAATAGATCGCTCACAGCTATTTGTAAGGAAGTGACAAAGCTGCTGCAGATCTTAAGGTATTGTAGCGAGGTTCACAGATGCACTTATGTAAATATTTTCTGACAACTCAGCTGCTACCGAAAACATTTTTGAAGTTATCAAAAAGAATTTAAAGTATTTTCCACTCTAGTCATTAACGTTTTATTTGCAAAAAGGCGCTACCAGAACTGTTGAGCAAAATGATCCCTTCTGCAGAAGGCACAAGCCAGACAGCAGCGCTTTTAAACACGCCAGGGATCTGTGAGCCCCAGCACTGCTCTCAGAGGAGCGGCCACTGCCCCAAGCCAACAAGCAGCAAGTGTGCACATCCAGAGTGACCACACTCCACAGCCCTCCTGCAGCCCCTGCCCCACGAGATGCCCTCACGCTGGGAGCAGGCTGGGCAGCTGGGCCAGGACAGGTTTCCCATTCCTTGAGCTGCCAGAGGTGACACTGTGACAGTTCAGCCAGGGCAGTCCCCCCCTGTGCTGAGAGAGCGACTCGGAGCCGGCCATGCCTGGAATCAGCAACCTGAGAGCACAGACAGCAGCTGCACCTCAGCCAGTATCCATCTCTTGGCACTGCAAAGCCTGAACATTGCACGGCCTGGCAGCAGTGGTCTCCTGGCATTTGTATTTTATCTGCTGTCACAAACGCATCACCATTGAGCTGCAGTTTCTTTTGGAGTTTGTTTTTCTCTCCAGACATTTAAACTGCATAGTATTTTTTTACTGTTAAGCAGATACAAGAAAACATCTAGTAAGTGAAGACTATACAAGTTAGAGACAACTAAGGGCAGGCCATCAGTGGTTTGTTAACTCTCCAGCAATCCTCCAGGAATCACTGGTGGACTCACCAAATCCTATCGGATTCTGTGTTTGAGTCTCAGGTTTGAGACAAAAAGCTTTGTGAAGACATGTAGCTTTCCCTGCTGGGTACACACCCAAGTCACCTCAAGCATGCAAGACACATTTTACTGCTAAGGTCAGCAGGAATTCACATTATTAAAAGGAGCTTCACTAAACTCTGTTTCAGGAAGTACAAGAACTTAGTGCTTGAGGCTTGAGAGCAATTGTCTGGGTTTTGCCCAAATAACCCACCCTTTGAGGGGGCATAGGGGCATTCAAGGGCCAATGATAGGACAAATCTTCACTGCTGGGGAAGATCAGGTGATAACAAATTGCCAGGAGACCACACCTGAGGTACAGAAGCTGCTTGACAGCTCCTCAACCATGTAATTCATTCTTCTTCTCGGAGCTTCACAGGGCAGATCTCACAGCAGCACAGATCTTCAGGGCAATCTGCTCTCAGAGTTCAACACCACATTGCACTAGGGATGCTTGGAAAAGTGTAAAAGACAACTGGACATATTTACAGCACCATCTTCTGACCGAAGCATCCAATTAAAAAATCATAGATTACAGAAAAAAAATTACAATTAAATTACCATGCGTGGCGTGTGTGTACTCACATATCAACTCCACACATACCCCATTCCTGCAAGTTCTTATTAGTCTAACAGAATCAATAAATGCCTTTTTAGTTGGTTCCTTTTAATTATATGATTTCTCTGTATGGGTGGGAAGTATTTATAATAGTCTTCCCCAACATATCAGGCAGGTCACACAATCCTGGAGACATGGAACAGATTCTTCCCTCCAGAGGAAAGGAGACATTTGAAGTTAAGGAATGGTCCCTACTGGAGCACCCTCTCTCCTGACCATAAAAAGGAGTGTAGAGAGTTTAACCCTACAAATGCCCCACAGGTTTTCCCTCGGCTGTCTGGACATAGACATTTGAGTTTGAGAGCTCTGACGCTTCTTTTCTATAAAGGAACACCTTTATATGCTGTAGAGCTTCAGTAGCAAAAACTGCAATGGACACAACTCCAACTTCCCACACACAGCTGGGATTAAATATTGATGCTACTCAAGTCCAGAACAAAACTGTGTGCCACTGACTTCGGCGGCGCCTGGATTTCACACTGGTTCTGCAAGGGTTCTCATTTTTGGCTGGCAAGATTTCAACCCTTTTTAATTCCCAGAAGCTCAACCACAAATCCCTCTTCTCCTCCCACACAGCTGCACTGACACTCCCCAAGCTCCTCTAAGGCAGCAGCAGAGCCAGTCTCCTTGGGAAGACGCAGGGCTTTGCTTGCAGGAGATCCCCACCTCCTCCGACCGTCTTTCAGCTCCAGAAAGGCCAATCTGTGAAAATCTCCGAATTGATTAAGAGCAGACACCCCCTGAGCTCAGCCCTTCCCCTCCAGCTCTGTGTAACACTGCCCACAACGCTCACTCCTGGCTTTTCCTGCAGCTCAGCCAAGGGAGCACAGCCCTGGCACAAGCAGGACTAACGAGATCTGGAAGCCTGGCCCCGAGTCTGGGGGAAAGCAAAGGACACAGCACTGGGCCCAAGGGTCTGCAGTAGTCCCATGAAGCCACAGCACCGAGGTCTAACTTAGAGCCTGATCCTCCCCGAGAGGTTGTTTTTAAAGAAAGCAGATGTTAAAAATAGATAAAACAAAACTGCAGTGACAGAAACAAGATATACCAAGTATTCTTCAGCCAAAAAATTAAGAACTCTGCTTTTTGGTGTCCCCAGGTGTCTCCCACGTACAGAGCTCATCGCAGCCATCAAGCATGGAGACAAGACAGGAACAGCCTAGCAGAAGGATGGATGTCAGAGAGCCACAAAGCAGCCTTTAACAGGGCAAATAAAAGGATGAATGCAGCCTCCTGAGAAGGAAGTGTCACTGTGATTGGAAGGAGAAAGCGATTTAAAAGCTGAGGGAGGTTTTCAAACTAGGAGCTTACAAATACCAATATCCACCAGCCATCCTCAGGCTTTGGCACATCCATTCGAGGGTCCTTTGACAAAATCTGGTAGTCCCAGCAGTGTGAGTGATTGGCATACCAGGGGTCATGGGCACAGCACCAGCAGCAGGAGCAGCCGAGCCTGAGAAAGTGGTGCTGCACCTGGTGTAACATGACAGACATTGCACTGGTTACAGCAGAGATCAGCTTCTTCAAGCACCAAACAGTGTTAGCAGGCAGGTCACGGAGGAGCTAAACCCTCATTCTGCAAAGACTTGCCATGTTTTTCATGCACAGACACCCCACTGGCTATGGAAATACTCCCTCTCAGCCAGCCTTCGAGGGATGGGGGACTCTATGCAGCTCAGTCTGGTAGAAAAATCAGAATTCCTGGGGCTTTTTTATTTCTGGCCAATCTCATTACTTTTTACTCCCGGTGCAGTCAAGCCTAGAGAGGTTTCAGTCAGAAGCTGGAGCCATTACACACTGCACAGTCTTACACTGCCACAGGAAAAAGACAGCCCCTGACCCAAGCACTCGTGTCCCTAATGTAAGAGAGTCACAAAATCTTTCCTGAGGCCCAGAGATTCCTTAGGGACAACAAGAAGATGAAATTATGCTATAGTTAAAATGCACAAGTTGTGATACACAGAACCAACTCTTAACTATTCTGTCCCGGTCAGGATAGGGCTCCCAGACCGACCCAGCGTTCAGCAGCACAGTTCCCTTGGGCACTGGCAGGAATTCCTCACCCGGTACCAACACCGTGCCCCCCTGGGCTCTACCCCCTCTCTGCCCCCATGTTACATCAAGGGCCATTTGTTGGCATGTCCTTGCTTCATCCTGAGCCACACGCAGGAGAAAAGGGAAGCAAATTTTCTACCCTTGGTGAATTTTCTGTCCCTTGAGGGTTTTCACAAGGAATCTCACCTGGCAATATTGATGCTTGGAAAGGGTCAGTCAGCTTGGATCTCACCGTGTGCTGTTACTAACCATGTGAAAGCCCCCCCCAAAACATCTTTTAACAGTTCCTGTTTCACATGTGTTGCACATCTCAAGGCCCCCCACCACAGTACAACATTCAGGAGGGAGTTGCCATCACACACACCAGGACAGCAAAAGTCATTCTGTTTGAGGCAAAAAAAGGTCTGAATCACAAAGCACTTCCAAGGACAGAACGTGCAGCAGTTGCCAGCACTGAGATGGGACAGCAGAGCCCCTTTGAGTCACAGCTCAGCCTGCAGGAGCAAGGGTGACAGTCCCAGAGCCTTTTCTCACAGCACCCCAACCTGCCCACAGTCCTGCAGTGGCAGAGAACAAGGATGCCTCAGGAAGAGCCTAAAGCAAAGCAGGATCCAACACAGCCCCACAGGCCCTGGGCTCTGCCCTCCTAACCCAGCCCCATGGCCCCTCTCTGCCCAGGACAACGCCAGCCCCGGGGACCCCTCCTTGGAGCTGCCCTCCCTCGTGTCCCCAGGCGCCTCCGACCTTCCCCCTTGGCAGCATCTCGGAGCAGCTGTGCCACCACGGAGGAGGTGATTAGGCCCTTCCTGAACCCTTTTCAGGCTGCTGCCATTGATGTGCCCCACAAATGTATTCCACTTCACTTGCCAAAAACATACAGGAGCTACAAAAGAGGAAGATATCTTTCAATAGCTCCTAAAATGACTTTTGCTCCTTTCCCTAAAAAGCTGCAACATAAATTAGGGCAGAGATGGGCTGCTAAGGGAAGCTCCTTTGTCCCTGTTATGTTAGAAGAGAAAAATAATTGTTGGCTTTCCATCAGCCAGCAGGAACAACTGCTGTGGTGCCATGCCAAAAGGATTTGCACCTCTCTGTACTTCTTTGTGGACAGCTATGATCTGCTGTTCTCTGAGTCAGTGTTTCTTTATTATGGCATGTATCAAAAGAGCACCATTGTTTAGAATATGCTCCTTATTTCACATCGGAAAGGGAAAATGATGGGAACACAGGGGCTCAAAGTTTGGAAGATGAAAAGGCAAACACAATAAAGACAGTTGTCTTTGAGCTTACAAGCCTCTGACATGTCACAACTGTAAGCACTGAATCATCTCCTTGGTGTACCTTGTGAACCACTTTCACTTCAAAAATAAAAATAAAGCACCAGGTTTCTTTATGGTCTTGACAAAATCAGCAGTGCCTGGCATTGAGCAGTGTCACATTATTTCCCTTGCAGGTGACCTGGGAGGGGTTTTCAGAAAATTGATTTCTGTTTACTTTCATATGTTTCTTTACAATGGATAAATAAAGCCTGAAGGACCCTCACCTCCCTCAAAATCTCCTTCTGTTCTCACTCACTGCCCTCAAACTACTTTATTTCTCAATAGCATCAGGAACTCTGAACACAGGCTCATCCCTCTACGTTGACTGGTATCACGCTCGTGTTGTGAACGTTAAAGTTGAAACAGGTGTTAGGAACATGGAGCCCAAATGCACCTTTCCCCCAAGCACTCCCCCGTTTCCCACTCAAGGAACAAGGTGAAAGGCATCAGCTCTGGCACCTCCTGCCCAGCCAGCCGCAGTGAAAGGTGCTCAGCTCACACAGGCACTGCCCCACCGCCTGCTGCAAGGAGCTCCTGTCACACAGAGCTCTGTACCAAGCTCTGTACACCTTTCCAACAGCCCGAACCACCCCAGGTGCAGGGCTAGGCACAGCACAACAAACTTCTTGGTTTTCCCTGGGAGTGGTAGAGCCAGTCGCTAGGAGATTCCTGCCTTTGCTTCCAAGCAAGAGACATTCCAGGTGTTTTTAAGCTTCAGCAAGCACACTCAAATCCACCAAGCTAGAAACATCCAGAAATGAGAAATTTTGCAACTTCTGGATTTCACCTGGACCTTAATTATCTTTGCATCCATATGAGTATGAGGTAACACTGGCCTTCTCTCCACCAGAAGGCTCAGAAAGAAGAGCTCTGAATGCACAGACCACACCAGAGACCATCACAACAGCCTGGGTTTTGCTCCAGTGCAGCACACAGAACCTGTCCACATCCATTATCAACATGGTGAGCACATTCTGAGCTTCTGCAGCAGGTTTCCAGAGGAAAACGTTCTGCTTTGATATTAGAATTTCCAATGACAATTAAACCACCATATTCCTCAGCAAGCTGTTCCAATGTTATGCATTCCTAACGTGAAGATGGATCTTTCTGACCCTGTGTATTCCTGTCTCGAGGAACTGGGCTGTATTGTGCCTTTCTCTGGAAGATCAAAGAGCCCTTTATTATAAAACACCTGCTCCCACATAAAAAGGTACAAACCCTGAGCATCTACCAGGGCCTTAATCTGCTCAATTCAGAGGTGCCTCACCTGGTCTGAATCCACTGCAGTGCCCTTCTTAGAGGGCAAACACCAGGGCCAGGCAGCATTGCAGCAGAAGTTAATCCAGTAGTCCCATTCCTAACACACAGCCACTGGCTGCTAGACCTTTCCAAGCATTAAAAACACACAAAGGCCTCAGTCACTAGTCAGACCTTTACTTTTATATACGAGCAGAGAGGCAGTGGGGTTTGGCAGCAATATACAAGTCCTGGTTCCTGACCTGTTTCCTCAGTTACTGGTGTCTCTTCTCTCATTCCTCCTGGGGATGGAGTCAGGGCCACTGGAAGCTGCTGTCTGTCCACATTGTCAGTACACCTTTGGGCAGCATCCTCCCTCCCTCAGGGACCAAGCTGCCCACATCCAGGTCTGGGCACTGCTTCCCATCCCACACCACCACGTCCAAATGTTCTCTTGCAGCTGCCAGTTCCCGTCCCGCTCCAGAGATAAGTCATTAATCAGGCACCGCCAGCTCTCCCCACTCTGGTTTGCAGGGGCAGCTGCTGCCTCTCATTATGGGTTTACCCTTGGCCTTCTCAGCAATGACTGGGGACCTCAGAGGCACAGCCCCAGTTGTTCCCCGTGGCCCAGAAGCAGAAGGCAGGAGCTGCAGCGGAGCAGGGCCCCGGCACTGCTGGGTCACTGGCCCAGGGCTGCCCACGGAGCGTGGCAGGACTCCCCTGGGTGACCGGCTGAAGGAGTTCTGAGAGCCAGAACAAAGCCCAGAGCACTAACTATCTAACTGGTAATTACTTTCTGGTGAAGACTGAAAAATGGGTCATTAAAACCATATTAAACTGTTTTCATTAATACAAAAACCTGATTTACATTTTTTTTCCCACAGAGCCATTATGTTCCAAACGCACTGCACGGATGATTTGTTTAATCACAACCACATGGAATAGCAATTTTAAGGGCCTGTGACAATCACTTTTTTAACCAGGAAACCTGGCTTGCAATAATTGTCATGTTTTTTGTTAGCCACCCTTCCCACTGCTGTCATAAACCCGCTCCTTTCCAAACACTCTGCCTTCCTAGCTGCACATAAAAGCAGCACAATCCACGGATACAATTAATAACACTGAATATTTAGGTCAACGTCAGTTCTATTAATTTTATCTCCTAAAGACTCACACATTTTCTAAACAAGTCTAGCCCTTTGGGGGGTTAAACTGTAATTTGCAGTCTGGTTGTGAGTCCCTATCACATAATAGATCAATTAGGTTGAACACTCTAGTATATTAATCTTATTCACACATAGTAAAGGCAAATATGGCTAATTACTGTATTACAATATTGCCTACTTTTTGCAAATATGTATTAAGGAAAAGGGGAGTTTACTACATTGAATTATCAAATAAAATTATCTTGATATTAAACTGACAGTGAAGATGAATGCCTGTATTAATCCATCTCATTTTTCCTAAATCAATATCCATTGGAAAATTTGCCATTACCGATGTGCTGGATCTGTAGAAGAGGCTCCTTCATATCAAGAACTCAGTGTTTCCCTTCAAAGCATGGTTTGCCTGTCATGGCACTCCATGAAACACAGTAGTGAGATTTCTTCTGCCATAACTATTAGCTTTTTTTTGTACTTTCCGCTTATGAACTAATGGCAGGATTTCAATGACTCCAGAGAAATGCAGGTAGTGATCCAAGCCTAATTTCTGTGCCTCTCCCCGCAAACTCGCATGGCCAGAGGGCTTGTCTCTATGATGAAATTAATTGAATTCAGTTTTTAAACTACCAAGTTAATCAAGATTGGCACAACAGCTAACTGGCCAGTGGAAACAAGGAAAAGTCATGGTCAGCATTAAGTTTACCCGAGGCAAGCTGAGGTGAGCCTGAGCAGGATTTGTCCTTGTCTGCTTTCACTAATTAGCAGGTACCAGTTAATTCATCCATAGGCTCATAATAAAATGGGACAAAAAAAGTACTGAAAGAAGTCACCTAGTCTGCCTCGAGGCACCGTGAAAAATGAGTTTAGATGTGACTAAATATCCCAGCAGAAACTTAATTCTATTCCTTGTTCTGCCACCGATCTGCGGTGTGACCAAGCCCCTTCCTCTCTTTCCCCACTGTGGCGACTTCCCTGGCCCCCATCTCATTTAGTTCCCACTCAAGACCCCAAAGGCAGGAACTCCCCCTCCCACCCATGTGGCACCCGGCACAGGGGGGCTCGGTGGAGCTGGTGCTCCAGGCGTCACTGCAGTCAGATGTTACACGCTATTAGGAGCGAAGACAGGGCACAAATTAAGAAGATGGCTGTGCTTAGTGCTTCCTTAATGTTCTGCACATTTGGATTTTCCAGCAATAGCTCACAAGCTGTGAATTTGCTAAAGTGGAAACCAGGCCAGTAAAAATAAAGACAGAAATCGAAATGCTTGGGCTGCTGCAACAGAAGTCTTGTATGAAACACCTGACAAAAACATAGAGATTAATTTGCCCACATAACAGACAGTAAATTCAACAAAAACATGTTACTCTGAAAAAAAAAGAGGAAAAAAACTTCTACACTGCTGCAGCATATGGAACATCTTGGATCTCAGGATCATTCCATGGGACACAGGTGAAAAACAGGTTCCTCAGCTTTTTTAGGAGCACACGAAATGTGTTTATGCTAAGCACCTACTCATCCCAGAAGCCAGTTGCTCCGAGGCAGTCCCTCGCCACATGAAACACGCTGGAGTGTGATTATTTATACAGCTCCACGCACATGCACACTCCCACATACAGGAAAGAGGCTGAGCCACGGAGGACGCAGGAGCCAAAATGCTGATTTCCTGTCTTGGGCTGACATCATTGGTGTACTATTTGCTATTGGAAACCTCCTTGCTTAGAAGCATTTCCCAGACTTGTTGCATCTCTTCTCTGCAAAATTTGGGAAGATAGACTATTCTCAGGTGATCCACAAAATAAAATGTTCCATAATTGACTCTGCTAAGAGCTTATACAGCTGCATGAATTATAAATTATTATTTCTGCCTTGAAAAGTATTATTACATCGTCTGAGACTACTCTCTGTCTTTTCCATGCCTAGAACTGTTCCCAGCTAGAGCTGCTTCACACATGTTGCTGCTTCATAAGCAAATCTCATTTCTTAAGTGGGTCATCAATACTTTGGGTTCCCCTTCTCACTTCACAGGCCTCTAACTACAAATCCTCTCTAGAATTTTTTAACTGCCAAGTTGAAGGAATGCATAGCCAGAAACATCCAGATGTTTGTTATAAGGGATCCAGAACGCGAGTAACAACGGAGAAAAATCTCCTGTTTGCTTACAACAGAATCAAATGATCTCTGTGCTCCATTTACCAAAATCAATTTCTGAATTAAATCTGTTCCTGTTGTTTAATAGGGCAATCTCAAAGAAAAATCAGTCTCTCAGTTCCAGGAAATCTGTGCAAAGGACCACATTTCCATCCTTGGTTGGACCAAACTGTACCAATCAATGGTTTCATTGCATCATATGGAGCCAACACTTGGATTCGTTATATTTTGACAAAAGCATGATCAGCAATAGGATTATTGACTTCACAGTGCCAGAAGTTCCCAAGGAGCCAGACTCAAACCATTCAAAAGAACAGCACTTAAGGATGCTTGGAGTGAGGAAGAATCCTCCAGGAGAAGCTCAAACAGGAAAGTGATGCATCTCCCACTTCTACCAGCACCTGCAATCTGGAGTGCATGGTCAGTGCTCGGCAAGGCAGAGGACATGGAGGAAACGGCTGGAGGAGCTGGAGATGACTTATTTCTGCCAGTGCCCAGCACAAAGGGAGCAATCAGCTCTGCCAGAATCACGATTTCAGACACCACCTGCTCTCTTCAAAGTACAGCAGCGTTTGAGGAGCACCAAGGCATTCCAGAGCCACAGCCACTGGGATAAGGCTTGCTCATAGCACAATTGAAGAACCATTAGGCTTGCAAGCTTCTGCCTTGGCTATATTAATTTATGTATACTTCACCCATTTTCCTTCGCTATTTTCAAATAAGGGGTTTTAAAGATTTGCCTTTGTTCTGTGCTGCATATTGTTTTAAAATATGCACCAACCATCAAGGAAGCATAATTTTTAAGACTCCAAAGGATCCAGGCATAACAATAACCCAGGAAACAAAAGACAACTCCTACAGAATAAAGAGGAGACAAATTTAGAGGTGTGCAGTATTCTACAGCAAAAAAATTAACGCTCAAAAAGGAAAGTGTAACTAACATAAGGGTTCACAAGGAATTGTAAGAGTTAATACTCTCTCCCTCCATTAAGCACATCAAGAGTGTTCTTTTCCTAATGAGTTAACCTCTTATTATTCAAGTTTAATGGGGACATATATTTGTTTAACCCTATAGCCTCAGGAGTCAGAATTTCCTGGTGTTAATTATGTGGCATATATTCAGACTCTTTGCTAGCAACGTGAAATGACAATTCCTGCCAAACCTGCAAACCGAAACCAGAGATCTCCAGCAAACCTCAGCCTGCTTGACTGGAGAAATACACCTGAAGGTTGTAATTCCCCATGGTTCCTGTAGTCCAATTCCTGCAGGGCAGTGGACAACAAGCTCAGCACACATCTTGCTCCCTAAAGCCAGCTTGGGCTTGTGTAAATTGAACAGGCACCAGAGAGCCTCCCAGAGAGCAGGGCAGCATTACCCTCCCTTTGCCAGGAAAGGGAAGTGGTCCAGACAGATCACACACCAGTGTAGAAATTCCACCTGGCAGCTTCCATTTTAACTCAAATGTGTGTGGAAGTGACTGTGTGTGCACAGGACACTCTGCTCGGCTGTAACAACCCTACTGGAGCTTGAACTTGGGTCGCTGTTTTGGTCCTTTTCTTTCAAGAGAATTTAGTAGGAAGAAGAGCAGAACCCACCCTGTAACAAGATCTCCAGCAGCACCAGAGCGCTGCTTTAAGCACTCCCCAGGGAATGGAAACACGATCCCAAGGGACACGAGAAAGGGGGTGCACATGGGACATGCACACACACCACATCAGACAGTGATAGCTGTGGAAGGGAACACATTCAGCCCCTCAGAAATCTCCTCCCTGATGTTTTAGCACATAAAAGCAGACATTGCTAAACACAAATATCTTCAGAGCCAAGGTTACCCTGGTGGTTCATTTGTCTGTTTAATGATCGTGAGGGCCCAGAAGAGCACAAAGCCCATGACAGCAGCATGACATGTATGAATTTACAGGATAGATACACAGCAGACTGCAGTAGTTCCCCCAAAAGCCATCTCAAAAACAGCCTCTTTGACCATTTATTGTTATCCCAAGAGAAACATTAAGTCACAATTTCGGGGTGGAAGCAGGCACACAAATAAGTATCCTATTTTTTGATTGTTTAATTCATGATGCAAATCACAGTTTGTTTAAACAAAAACCAACTGTCTTTGGTGTCACTGATTCAGCATCTCCCTTCCACCTTAATTCTCTGCTAGATCTTTGCAGCAACACAGTGGTTAACAGGAGGCTGAATTTCCACTTCACAATATATCCTGAAATGACAGCAAAGAAGAATGAGTTGCTACTAAAACAGGAGAGCAAGTCCAAGTGCCACCAGTACACAAAACAAACCCTCATCTCTTCTGGATCAGGAAAGAAGCTGTACTTAACTCTCTGGAAGTTAAACTACACCCTGTGCCTTCCTTTGCTATTTTAGGCTGCAGACAGGATCAGCCAGATGACATTTAGCATCAAACTTTATTTCTCTTCCAATAGATGGAAGGTACAACACACAAGCTCTTATTAATCAAATCATGGAGATGGTCCTAGGCCTGGAAAGGGGAGACTCCTTCAGAGTCCCACCAGCAAAGCAGAGCAGAGCAGCAAGTCCAGTGGGCACCTCCTTGGGACAGTCACAAGAAGTCAGTGTACTTCCACCCACTCACAGATCAGCTGAGCCTACCATCACCCTACTACTTTCATCCTGCTTACTGCAGTGAATAAATATATCAATAGTTAACAGCAAGTTAAGAAGATGATTTGCACTTCTGTAGGGCCCTTCCTCTGAGGTGCTCGTTAACAACACAAGGCCTTGCAGAGCCATTGTTGTCCCGTTTCACTGGCGGGGCACTCCATCACATCCAGCAGCGGAGTGCCTCCTCCAAGGGCCCTGGAACGACCCACCAGCGAGAAAGGCCAATGCTGAACACCCGAACTGTACCCACCAGGCTGCACTTCACTTGGGGAAAAAAGTACCAGGAGCACGGGCTGCCTTCCCAGCCACCTTAAGAGCAGTGATTGCCTTCAAAGCTCTCCTCCAAAAAGGAACCTGCATCTTTCACGGCTGTGTAACACTGAAAAGACAAGATTTTTGGGGTGGCAGGCAAAGTCAAGCAAAAGGGGAAAGTGGTTATTTGTAAATAACCATATAGCCATGCATGGCTTGTGAACCATGGTTAATTCAATACCCACACGTGCTCATTAGAGCTATTCATGCGCCTGCTGCAATCAGCTTGTTTACACACTTATCAATGACAACTTTCAGATTATTACTTTAATTAAGAAAACCCCTTCATTCATTGAGATTATATCACCAAAACTCCTTTTCCACGGGGGAAAACTAGTATTTACAGGAAGACAAGGAGCTGAGCTAGTCGCTACAGCTGCCAGTTGCTACATGGAGTTCATTCTTCAAGGATAAGGAGGCACAGGGAACCAACACCAGGTGCCTCCACCGTAAGCAGCAGGACACAGGAGCGTAACGAACCAATTCTCAGTTATATGACCTGCAGTGAAGAGGCTTCACAGCAAATCCTGCGGGACTCACTCACTTCTGAAGGAATATCCTGTCAGGAGCAGGCCCACAGCATCTTTATCCCCAGCCCTGGTGCTCCTGATATTTCCCAGGTGCCCTGCCACAGACATGCTAAACCTCAGAGCCTTTGGGACCTCAGTGGCTCAGAGTCCCACGGTTCTCCCACATTCCCCACACCTCACGGAGGGGACTTGTCCCAGACCCCATCGTCAGGTGTGTCACAGCAGGGCCACCCTCCCAGCCCGGCAGGGCAAGGCCAAGTCCAGACCCCACCAGCTACAGCGACACCTTGCTCCCACCAGCCCCACAGAGGTTTGTGCTGGGGCACCAGGTCCTCCAGGCCTGTTACACACACTCCCCAGAGGCCTCAGCTCAGAAAAGTGCCCTCCAGCAAAACCAGCAGCAGCAGCAGGGCTGTGAGGAAGGCAAGTGGGAGCCATCGGTGCCCAGCACTGCCGGGTCCTGCTCGCTCCAGCCCCACAAAGCAGGCACACAACCCACCACCTGCTGACCCGCCACCAGATGAAAGCTCAGTATGAGCTGACCTGATTTTATCACAGGAATAAAATCATTCCTTACAGATCTTGTTAAGACACCAAGTCCACAACAAACCCGCCTCCAAGTCAAAATTATCATCCGATTATCTCCAGTCCAGCTACAGCACGACTCAGCTGCCAACGAGCAACTGATTAACAACTGGTTAACTCCACCAGCATTTCCTAACATCCTCGAGTTCTATCAGTGGCAAGCCATGTGACATAATTTCCCAGGAGGGGATTTTAACATTGTTACCATTTTATAGAGCTAAAAAGGAGATGTTAATAAAATGCATAATTGAAATTTACCCCTCTTCTCTTACTAAGAAGCTGTAAAATTTTTGCACTGTCTGTCCTAAATATTTTTTGTATTCTACAGTTATAACTGTTTCCCCACACAAAATTTAAACTGACACATAAATCAGTGTATTTGTTTGCAGCTATTTCTGAAGGCAGTAAATTAATCTAGGCTATGGCATCTGACTACAGAGTATCCTACAATTACTTTTATGCATTTGCCAAATACTTTCCAAAATGCCGCATGGAATAAGTACCAGATAAAGAACATACTCTGAAAAACACCCAAAAAACAATAATATTTGTCTATTTTTTCCAGCTCACCAATTCTTTGTGCTTTTTTTCCATGCATATTTCCAATTTTCTAGTATTCATCTGAAAATCCACTTTTCCCCCTTGTTTAAAATTAAACCCTCAGCTATTGATTCTCTCACACTCTCAGCAGACTGCAATAATAAGTTGTTGAAAGAGGGAGCCTGGTAGGAGCTGGTGTGAACTCAGGCTCCCGGCACTCGGAGCAGGAATACGAGCAGGAATACTCCAGCCAGCCACCAGCAGCTCTTTGGTCTGGTTTTTCTCCACATTACCCATGGATGTTCTACGAACTAAAACACAGAACAAACTAAATCACTTACTCTCTTCCCCCCGCCCCTTTCATCTCACATTTGTACTCATCTTTGATGCTGACACAAACGTCAGCAAACTGAGTAAGTTTCGTTTGCAGCTTGGGTTCAAGAGTAAAACATCCCCTGACTCAGCAAGCCTCTGTTTGTCTCCACACAGAGTCACTGCTCCAAAGACCTGACATCCCCAGGGAGTGAGCCCTCGGAACATCTTCTGGGGCAAACGACTTCATATTAATAAGAATCACATCTATCCTCTGTATAACCAAGCCCTGTCAAAACCTCTTTCCAGGTCCTGGTAAGTGGCCACAGAGTCATTTTAAACAGATATCTGCACCAGTAGGTCAGTAGAAGATACTGAAGCAGCCCAGCAGAGATACCAGGTCTGCAGCAAGGCCCAGAGCAGATGTAGCACTGCCTTTCAGAGTCGGATCTGACTTCAGGAAGCATCCTAGACCCTTAACTCCAGCCCATTACCCACACACAGATACTCTAATAAAGTTATTTACATTTTAAGTCTCTGTCCCTAAGTACCCATTCCTGGGATAAAGGCTTTGCCCTGTACATGCAGTTACACATCCACACTCCCACTTAAAGATCATCAGGTAGGGTCAGGAAACCTACAAAACCTTCAGGGCAGGAACTTTGCACCGAAGGTCACCTGCCTGCTCAGGCATGTGCTGCTGGCACCCAGCTCTCTAGCTGCCAAGGTGCTGCTCCTGCAGGAAAAGGCAGGAGCTTTGTGAAAAGACAACAACCACTGGTATTTTATGCCTACAGTGTCCTTGGTAGATGCAAAACTTCATCAACTTCTGGAAACTTCTCAATTTTTGTCTGGTGGGTGGGAGGGGAGGAGGGATGGTTGTCATTATCAAGTTAGAGGAGTCTTTTGATAACCAATCCTTCTCTGTGGAGTTCTCTAATGCATGAAAACCATCCCAGGATCTGTTCCTGTGCTGAAACTTGGAAAAGCTGAAGACTCTGATGGACAGAGCAAAACAAGTATAACCCACACTCCACAGCAGAACAGCACAAAACGGCCTCTGCTGGTCCAGGGTCCTCCTCCCAGTGCCAGCAGGGGCTCTGCCATCCTCTTGGCTAGGACTGGGTCTCAGCTCCAGATAACGAGCTCAAGGGGACACCACTGAGCATGCATTGCAACTGGAACTGTAGGGCAGAAATAGAAAGCTATGGGCCAAATTTTGTCACCTTTATTCAACCCTCTTTGCTCCACCTCAGGCGAGCACAAGCCTGCCCACTACACCAGCCTGTTTGCTGCCCAGCAGATTCCTGGGCCTTGGCGCTGGATGCCCGGGATTTACAAGCCATGTTTAGACATAAACAGAGATCAGTCTCCAGGCAGGATCACACAAGGGCACATCCAGCGAGGCAGCCCGGCACCGATGACACTCGGAGGGCTGAACCAGGAGACTAAACCAGCGCTGGCACAGCACTGGCATCAATGCCAAGGGCAGCAGGAAGAGTAAACCCCAGCGAGCACCCCCAGCATGAGAAAGGTTAGCGGCTCTGGGCACTCGCGGTGCCCCAGATGTCAGAGCGGATCAGGGCCGGGGGTAGCAGGGGTGCTGCGAGCCCGGGCTGGGGCTGGATAACAATGCAGGGCACAGACAGAGCGAGGGCTGGTCATTAAAGCTTGAATAGGCAGAAAGGAAAAGGAATCTCCTAATCATTTCCTTTAGCCATCTCAGCTCCTCTCCCATCCTTTCCCCCCTCCTGGCCTTTTGAAGATGCTTGCTAATAAGTGTTAACGAGTTGCCTGACAAAGGAGGAGGGGGAGGGGGAAGACGCTACCAAGGAAGAAAAGGGACCAGACAGAGGTCTGTGCATGCCATGGCAGATTCTGGATGCAAAGGATCCCCGGGACAGGACCCTCACTCCCGGCAGGTTCACTTCAAGCTCTGACCTCTCTGACTGAGCTTTTATTTTTTTTTTATTTATTCATATTTTTTTTCTGCACGCCGCACGTCTCCTTCCCTTTCT
Source organism: Mohoua ochrocephala (assembly GCA_013398855.1). Classification (NCBI taxonomy): domain Eukaryota; kingdom Metazoa; phylum Chordata; class Aves; order Passeriformes; family Acanthizidae; genus Mohoua; species Mohoua ochrocephala. Next base: position 327,722 of record VZTA01024166.1, on the reverse strand, counting down.
TCCAGTCCATCTGAGACAAGCCCGCAGCTTGCACTCGCCAGCTCACCACTGTGTCAGTGCTGCCACCTTCTTCAATTCCACCACTTGTTTTCGTTCTCTCTCCCTTTCAGCCCTCTCCGATGTGAGCCACAACACAGCTGCACACCCTGGAACACCCTGGGCTGCCCTGGTTACCCTGTCCTTCCTGCCACGAGAACACGACTGTCCGAGAGCCCCAGCAAAAGCCTCACAACACTCTGCATCTTCCAACCACCTCTACAGCAGCTGCTCCTTCCACCTTGGAGAGTTCACCACGTCTGTCAGATTTAACCCCTACAGCCTTAAATGCAGGTATTCCCACTCTTCACAGCACTCAACCTTTGTATGGAGGGGCTCTACCCCCCACCAGAGCTTCCCTGTGGACACAGGATGCCTCTAGCCCTCCACCCCTCCAGGAACCATTCATTCCACATTGCTTTTGCACTGGACGAGCAACTACAGAAGACTGTAAGAGACTGGAGAATCAGGACAAGCATCTTTTCCCATGGGAGAGTTTATCTCGGCTAGCTTCTGGCACGGCTCTGTTCCCATGGTCCACCACCCAAGGTGGCCAACCTGCCCTCTCAGCTGGGAATTGCAGCCTCAAAAGGAGATGCCACAGAGCTCGAGGACCACCACCATTTTGCTCTCACCTTAGAGAAGGGAGTTCTTCATTGTGAAAGCAGCACCTCTTTTGGAAGCACTAGCAGGACTTTGAGGAAAAGTCCGAAACAAAGTTTCTCTCACCTAAATCTGTAACAACAAACTGAGACACGACTCCTTTCGAGCGAAGCTGCCTCTCCAACAGAGCCTTCTGCTGAGACAATCTTTTATACAGACCCCACCCCAAAGCAATCAGCTCATTTCTCCCACCTGGCCCATCCCAAATCTCCTACAAATCACTCCCTGCTGCACAGGCCTTGCTCTAGTTGCTGCCAAGGGGCAGATTAACTCCTTCCCTGCCACGGGAGGTTTGTCTGGCTTGGGGCAGCTTCCCGTCTGTACCTTTTTCTTCCCAGTGCCTCTAAGATTGAAAAGGTCTCTCCCTGCCACAAACACTTATGGGGCCCGGTCTACAGAAGGAGGTCGCCTGGCTGTTCACCTCATTTGGAAAATCATTGACCTCATTTATATTCCTAAATTCAAATCCGAGCTTCCAAACGTATGAAGTGGATCAACTGGAAATCTCAGCCCTGAGGAATCTCCCTCACCGGCAGCTGTCCTTATTGACTATTGACCTCTCCCCATTTCTTGTGCCAGAAAAGAGAAGGCAAAGCCAGACTCCCCCCTGCCATAACAGCATCAAGAGGTATTTGTGCCAGCTGAATCCAGCTTCAGTGGTGTTACAGACTAAATGAATTTAATCCATAACTTTGTTTCCCACAAAGTACTACTGAGACCCTCAACATATGGATATATCTTAAGGAAGTGATTTTCTGAGAACAATAGGGAACTTGAAGAGACTGACAATGCCTCTTTAGTGGTTTGGCTAGTACAAGAAGGTTATCAACTTGTCCCAGGAACAAAAAAAAAAAAATAAAAAAAAGAAACGCTGAACTAGATACACAATTTTTGAATTGCCAGAAAACAATTGATTTAGTATCTAATCAGATCATTGTGGTTTTACTCATTCATCCTCAATTCATCAAGAAAAGCAGTTCATTAATCTAAAGAACCATGCATAAAATTTATATATCGACTACTCTGTTTTATTGCCAAGCCTACTGTATTATACTTCAGTTTTATGTGCATTACAATAAAAACCATGTGTGAATTCTCATCTTCTAAAACAGTTGTGCATCCGTGTGGTTTGAGTTAATGCTTTTGAAAACAGTCTCCACACGATGCTATCTGCAAATAGAATCTGACTATGATAAAACTTTAACTCTTAAGATGTGGTATAATAACATATTGTGATAAAAAAAAAATCCATTTTCAGAAAATGGACTTTAGCCACGTGCACAAAAAATATTTTAAAAATATAAAACTTCTAAGGAGGTGAAGATCAATTCACTGCAGTACAAACTTCACCTCCACCGAGGAGAAAACATACTTCAGATACTACAGCATGGGGAGGGGAAAATGGCAATCCCAGCCAGGCTGAAAGGCTAGAGTGAGCACATCAATAATTAATCCTCATATTTCAGCCCAGGTACAGGTTAATATTAATATACAGTTGCTTGTGAGTACTATACAAACGGAAACTGGAAACATACTGTTGGCAAATGGTGGACTTAATCTCTGTGTTCTTCATATATAATGAAGGCGGCAGTTGCAGGAGGATTATGAAACAAACATTTGTTCCTGTTTTACTGAGTCTATTTATCAGCAGTAAATATCAGCAGCAGAGATAAGAATAATATCCACTTTATATTTTTCAGGACACCATCAGAGAACAAGACCTCCTGCAAATAATGAAAAGAAGATGAGGGTAAATGAAGCTCTAAGTATTTGTGCAACATAACATTCACATTACTTACGTGCTGAGAAAGAGTACTTATGTCAAATGCTGGGTGGGATTTAACCATTTGTAGTTCCGTATTTTTTACACCAGCTCTGTGCACTTCGAGGATGTGTTAGTGCAAGAAGTGACACGTTTATAATGCTCGACCCCTGTCATATAAATAGCAGGGATACACCATCTTCATTTGCTTCATGCTAACAGGTGCTACTGTCTCCAGTCTTCACCAAAGGTCAAGCACAGCTTTCTTAGAAACCCTGAGCTCTGTTCTGCTAACAGACTTAAATGCAAATGTTTCTTTTCCTGCTAAGGTAGAATTCTGTTTAACAATCATGTCACAATATGGCCCATTGTTAGAACAAATTACCCAGTCCATTAATTACACAGCTATCTTCCCATCAACTAATAAAAATACCCCCAATTACAGACACATGATAAGTAACCTATTGTTGCAGCACAGTCAAAATGAATGGTGATGTTAAAAACAGCAGCGTTAACACCCCTGGACCTCCTGAAATTAAACCAGGATGCTTTTGGCCCGTTAGTCTAAAGAAGACAGTGCTCTTCTTGGGTGACTGATTTTTAGTGACAATTACTAAGTACTCGTCATATTCTGAAGTTGCTCACCCTGCCCTCCAGGGACAAGAGGCCCACTTGAATTAGTATTTGTGTCCAAGCAGTGGGAGCCTGACTGCTGCCCTCCTGCCCCAGGGCACAGAACCAGTACCGAAACATCACCCTGATGAGCTCGTTTGGCTGTGGCACCTGAACGCTGCAGTCATGGACGTCCTTGAGCCAGACCTCTGCTCCTCAATGTTCTTCGTAGGTAGAACAGAAAATCCTGTAATTAAGAACCAGAACCTGGAGCTTCTCATTCCCAAGAGAGACACCTGGGCTTTTGGGTCCACACTGGATCCCACCCTGAGGCTCCAGCAGTATTTAGAGGTATTACATTAATGAACTTCTTGGAAACCATGCATTGCACAGTGACAGAAACTGCAGTTCCCAGTGACATCGTGTCAAAGCTTCAGTATGCTTCAAGTGACTCAAAATGACACTCAGCTACACAAACCATCTTCAGAACATTTCATTTTCACAAAAGAAATAGCTAGGACTGTGCAATCTTTTTGGGGGGGGACTTTTTTGTTTGTTTGTTTCCAACTCTTAGACTTCATTATTCCACCCAAACAACTGCTAAAAGGAACCAAATGTTCCATACGGAAAAGAGGCACAGAAAGTGGATTACAACCACTGGAAGAATGGGTACCTCATGAAAAATGAGTGCATGGTTCCCCCTGTGACAAGATATGAGAACTCCAGCAAAGCCTGGAAAACCTTCTGTCATGTCTGCTTACTTCCGCTGCGTATTGTGCCCGCCACAACGTGTTCCTCTTTCGCACAAATGGGAAATCTTTACTCTTAAGTGAATCTAGGGCAGTACCTCATGACACAGCCAAGCAAGCCCAGCGCTCCACCTTCCACAGGGCGTTCAGAGCAGCAGACGAACACATCCGTGGCATGTCTGCAGGAAGGGGCACAGACAGACACGCTTTCTCCTGCCTTCAGACAAGATAAGTAGCTGAGACTCACCACCGTGCCACTACATTAACTCTTCCCGACAATGGCTGTTCTGGGTTTAACCAGCTCGGAACAGGCAGCAGGAAATGGGGCTGCCTGCATATGCCCTGAGGGATACAGCCAGTGTCTGACAAAGACTGCAGCCCATATCAGATCTTTATTCATGGCACTGGAGCTTCCAGAGTGGCGATGGAGAAGCAATACCTTGGCCGGATGTTTTCCATCTGGGCTCCCACTACAAAGGCACATGATGCAAACAAGCTACAGCATATGACGGCCCTGATGTTTCTTCCCCTTCCAACCTCTCTGGTTGAATTCTGCTCTTATGGTTTGTTGTTCACAATTATGATACAAATGATTTGTGGGTGTGTAATTCAACCAATCCGCTGCACTACACTTGTATGAGAGGATTCACTGCTCACAGAGCATTATTATGCAGTGAGTTTGGAGACCTGCATCGTACCTGAGCAGTACAAATCAGCTCCATCAAATACCTGGTTTTATCTTGGTTAATAAGTCTATTCGGCAAAGCAGGGGCCATCAGGAAGATTTAAGCATATACATAAAACTAAGCATACATCTAAGAGCTTTACTGAATACATGTCCCTTGCAGCCTTGTGATAATCATGTATCTTTGCAGAAACAAAATGTTAATGAGTATTCGTCAGAATCCTTTTTGCTTCACATTAAAAATACTCTTTGTGCAAGTGTTCCCAGGAGAACAAGGAAGAGAGGATGGAGATTTCACAGCTCTCTGAAGGCTTTTATACAGCATTCATCCTATTTTGTCCAACTCAATAGCAGCTTCTGCTGCAACCACAAGTATACGTCACCATCGCTACTACCCCCTAAAAAGGCAGATATGGATTCACACTAAAAATGACTGTGATGAAGACAAATTTGGCTGAGTATCATCACGTAAAAGAGAGACAAAATAGACTGAGTGGGGGTTGTAAAAGAAAAACAGTGGGTGACCAAGACTACAGGCAGAGAATAGAGCAGAAAGCCAAATGCATTTAAATAAGCCCAATGACAGTCTCAGATAGAGATCACTTTAGAGCTGGCTGAAAGAGGCTTGGAGTGGAAACACAAAATGAATCTTGATGTTTTGCTGACTGCAGTGTCCAGGAGCTGGTGCATCTTCTGGGTGAAGACATACAATTGCATCAAAGTAACTTCTCTTTTCCATCCTAAAAAGAAACAATCTACATGCCCCAAGTTTTGACTAACCACCTGATTTGAAAGCCGTGAGGCTCCAGAGCAGGCAGCCAGAGCAGCTGTTTTCGCTCAGGGAGCAGAAATGACATTATGACTGCAGTTAAAGACACTGAGGCCAAAGAAAGTCTGTGTCTGGACTTCAGGTTCATGCTCACACTTCAACACAAACCCAAGGACATATGGTGTCCTTGACTCCAGCGAGTCAAGTTTTACTTGACAGTCAATAGTGTGACACCATCCTCCCGGCACTCAGCCACATCCTGGGGCTCTCCGGCTCTTCTCAGACATTTGGGTCCCATAAACAAACAGCAACTTTTGTTAGCACTGGCTGTGGAGGGTCCCTGGGGATTGCCTTCCACCACCCTTCCCACGGTGAGCACCCTGCCTTTTCCAGCCCCCACAGCCAACGAGGCCTTGAGTTTTAGGCTTTGGGCTTGAAATAATGTCCACAGCTTCCCACTAATTCCTCTATAATAGTCACTAGGAGAAACGCACCACCAGAGCAAACACTTTCCCAAATATTCCAAGGGCTTTTCATCATCTCCTGATAAGCATTAAGAATGGGGGAGTTTGAAAGTCAAATTGTGCCCTCAGAAAGAGTGGCCACTTTGCTGTGATCACGCTGTGCAGGCAGCATCTCTCCACATCGCCTTTCATGCAGTCCCAGTGGTGAAGCAGCACACAGATTCCCATTATTAGCAGCTCTCCAAAGTATAAGAGACAAATTGCAGCCTGGTAGTAATTATTAATGAGAAGAATATTTTGTACTTTCAGATTTTTATACGACTAACGGGTTTTAAATAATCTCTCAGCCAAAGGCGTAGACACAGGTGCTAGTGCAGCACCAAAAAGCACTTGTCCGAACCAGGCACAGCTCAGACCCTAAAGGCTGCCACCAGGGCACTGAGCAGAGCCACCAACCCCTGCTGCACAGCTCTGCTTTTCAAACCCGAGGAGCCCTGGCAGCCTGAGCACAGCCACCACTGGCGGGATGCTGCAGTGCTCTTGTTTGCCGCGTTCTGTCACTCGCAGGAGCCAGGGCGCGGACTTCCCAAGCCCGTCTCCTAACTGCGGGAGCGCGGTGCCCTCCTGAGCCCTCCCCACCCCTCTCTCAATGCCCTAAACTGACTGACGGAATTAGATTTGTGGAGTGAACTCAGTTGCTTTTGATCTCTATTCAAGGTGCCATCAAGGGATCTTAATAGGTAGTATCTTAGCAAACGCTTTAAGGCCTGAAACCGCCATTAAAGAAACTCCTGATTCTCACACTTGTCTGAAAGAATAGAGGAGCAAGCTGGCTTCAAATGCCAGTTGACAGATGGGAAGACATATGGACTATAGGATTGCTGATCTAAAGAGTCAGAGCCATGGTCAGGCTGAGGAAACATACATCTTTATTTTGATGTTGACCTCAAAGGGAAGAGGTCTGAGCCAACAGAAAGGGGAAAGGGCAGAAAATATCACAAGTCTGAGGCCAGGATTGCTTTGAACTTGAAGACAAATAACACTAAACGGTACCAAGTTGACAAAAAGGCTTCTTGACACTCCGTGTCTACAAATTTAGCAGTCTGACCCAAATAGCTGCTTGATGCATTTTCAGTAACGAGCCGAGTAAGGATCAGTAATGCTGATGCAATCTCTTGTGGCACCCAAGAAGTTTGTCATTTCTTCCAGCTCCAGATATTCACAGAGCTCCGGCACGGAGCAGGACGGAGGCACAAGGGGGCACTTTGGGTTAAAGCCCTCATTATCCTTCTGCCAGTCTTTGGAGCCACAGAGCAGCGGATCCCTGCAGAACACTTCTCATCCAGTCCTGGATTTGTTTCCCTACTGGCTCTCTATGGAAAAATGTACAACCCCATCCCAAGTCATTAACATTGCACATAGCATTTTCTATAAAATTCCCCCTGGGACACTTGACTGTATTCCTTTCCAGCACTGAAAAAAATGCTCGGGATAAAGTTTAGACACTTGGAGCCTTCTGCTGAATTTAAATGGCTGTGCAAGGAATCCATGAAACAAATGAAGGGACAGATATCCTATTTTCTTCCCAGAAAAAAAAAGAAGGGCCTTTTAGTTCACTGTCTCTCTTCATGTCGTCTTTTTATCACAAGTGTGCACTGATGACACTACTTTAATGCAGTCTGTTCCAAGAGATTAAATTGAATGTCTGTGTAGAGTTTCAGGGCTCAGCAGCATAGCATGGCAGCTTCGTTTCACATCTCCGGGACACTGGGCAGGCATAAAAATAATTGCAGACTCAGAAACGATCAAGGAATGTATCCCGGCTGCAACAGATGCTGTATTAAAAGGAAAGACAAAAGCCAAAGTGCATAATGAATTTTAAAAGATTTCTTTATCAAACATGTCATTTGTTTGAAGGACTGAATTGCTGGCATCAGATGTGGCAGATGAGCTTGTTACCAAAGTGAAACACGAGGACTGCTATGCAATGGCAATTGATGAGTCAATTGAAATCACTGATGTTGCTCAAATGCTCATCTTCATTTAATATGTCAGTGGTCAGAAGTTAACCAAAGACCTTCTGGTTTTGTTGCCACAGAAGCAAACCAAAGGCTACAAAACATGGTGTGCTAGCACTGAACCTCAGAGGCCCTAATATACTTAATGGGAGCTGACACTCCAACTACACTTGTCTGTGAAAAATAATTTCTGACATAACCCTAACAACTGAACTCAGGCTCGTGAGCATCAGTGCCTTGTCCATCAAACCATTCTCTCAGCTGCATTAGAAGCAAGATATTAAAATGGCATTAGATTACCCAGAAACACAGTTGTTTGTCTAAGGCTGACACCAATTCTTTTGGTTGATTATTTCAGCATTCTCTTTATGGGGATGTTTTTGAAGGAAACGGTTTGCTAAGTACTCGGGTGCTTTGCTGGTTGATAAAAATACAACTAATGCTTGTAAAATAGAGAAAACTATTTTAAAATTCTTTCCTCCTC
>VZTA01024166.1:261763-302839 GCA_013398855.1 Mohoua ochrocephala | reverse complement strand
CCCCCCCCCCTTTGCGTGAATTTGGAACTTAGGAGCTACAAAAATGTAAAAACCCCTGGAAAGCGGTGCGGGTCCCTCCGTGCCCGGAGCCCGCCGGTGCCCGGCTCCCGTGCGTGCCCTGCACGACGGACCGGGACCTCCCTGCCAGGCTCCCCGCGGTGCTGCCCTGGCCGGGGGGCTCCCGGGGCTTAACGCTGCCCCGTCCCACCACCCCGGCACGGTCCGGAGAGCCTTGCCAGGGAGAAGACCGCAAGGTCTGGGCCCTCCAGCGCAGGAGGAAAACACCGTCCCCAGTGGGTGCCCACTCGTTACGGCAGATTTCGCAGCGGGGCAGGGGCAGGTGAAGTTTCAGCAACGGCCCCAGGAGTGGCAGCTCGGTGGCTCCGTGCGTTTCCCTCGTCCCTTTCACCGAGGGTGCGAGGAAAGGGCAAAACAAACCCGGGAAAACAGCAACAAAAGTCCCCTCGCGCTGAGCTGCGAGCCGGCGGCGAGGGGAATATTCCATCCACCCTAAAGAGCTTTTAAACCGCGCAGTATCGCGGTTAAATGAATATCCTTAACAAGCGTAAAGACAAGTAGTTTTTCTCCTGCCATAAACATATTGCATCTCCGGTGTAATTATATGCAAACCAGGAGCGAACGAGACATTTCCATTGTAGCTGTCACTCAGCGGAGGGGGAAGCACATGTACATTTGAACTTCAGAGATCCGGGCTGGAGTAAACAGGTCTGAACTTCGGCAAGGGAAGGGGGGGAGGAATATCAAAGGCCAGACGGAGGCAGGCAGAACGACTTGAGTGGCGAGGAAACGTAGGTGCCAGCGGGCTCCATCCTGCAGCCCGGGGAGCCCGGCCGGCACCAGCACCGGCAACCTCGCCCGCGGACCAGGGTTTGTTGCTCGTTTTGTGGTGATGGGGAGAAGTTTCCCCCCAAAATGAAGATCAACTGCGTGGGAAATATGCATCGAGCTCGGAAGCGAGTGGGAAAACCACGAGGACCGGTTCAAGTGCTGCAGAATAAATTGTGTCCTGTCGCCGCAATGGGGCCGAGTCAAACCTAGGGGTAGGGGACAACGGGTGTCGCAGCCCTGCGGGGAGCTGAGGCCGCTCCCTGCACCTTGGGGTGCCCATGCACCGGAGTGACCCCAGGGAAGGCCGCCCTCTGGAAGGGGGAAACACTCACTCCTCATCTCCCCCACCCCCTACCCCTCGCTAAGCCGTTGGCAGGAGAAACGGTGCACACCCGGGAGCGGGCAGCGGGGGAAGCCGGGGCCTCGGCACCCCGGCCCGGCCGAGAGCATCCGCACCCTCCGGCCGCCCCCATGAAAACCCCCCCACGCCTCCGAGGAGCAGAGAGAGTGGGGGGAAGTGGCGAATATCTCAATCAGCGAGGAGGTGACCTGTGACCCGGAGGGTGGCTCTATTGTCCCGCTGTTGCGGGGGACACAGACTTTAGTCAGCCTTTCTGCGTGACTGAGCCCTGAGGGGCAACCGCAAGCCCGAGGCTCCGGGGAGGCATCCCGGCCTCGGGAGTCGCCAGGCCGGCATCAGCTGCCGGGGCAGAGCCGCCCCTTCCCCGGCGTGCCCAGGCCGCCGCCTTCTCGCCCCGGCTTCTTTCCTAGCTCGCACCCAGAATACGCGGCCCCCTCGTGCCCTGGGTCTTTCTCCGGGAGCCGGGCTGGGCAGACCCTCCCCGCCCAATGGCGAGCACCGGTGGGACGGAGAGGCCCCGACGGCTGACCCTGGTCGTGCTGAGTTGGGGGTTGACCTGCAGAGATTCTCCGAGAAGCCGATGGGGATAAAGCGAGAGGAGGAACAAGAAGGGGCTGTCCCCGGAGGAGCCCTCGCCCCAATTCCTGAGCCTGTCGGCCCCGTGAGCCGAAGCTGCGGGAGCCGCCTCTGCCCGACCGGCGGTGGCGGCGGGGCCGGGCACGAGGCGGCGCTGCGGAGCGGCCCGGTCCGGCTCCGACGGCCGCCGAGACCCCCCGGCTCCGGGCGCTGCCCCTCGCCCCTGCCCGCGCACGGACGGGTCCCCCGAACCCGGCCCGTTAGGCGGAGGACATGGGACAGGCAGACATGGGGCTCTGTCCCCGTAGCAACCCGGCTCCCGCCCGTCCCCGGGCCCGCCCGTCTCTCCTCGGGGCATCACAGCAGGTGTAAACCCCGGCAACAAACCCGCTCCTCCGGGGCAAATCGCCCCTCTTGAACCGGCACCCCTACGGGCTCTAAACAGCGGTCTCTAGCTGCCGAGGGTCAGCCCCGGGAACCTGCCGAGCTCCGGGGGAGCAGACTCAAGCCCATCCTGGGGACCCTCCGCAGCCTGCAGCAGGTCCCCGAGGTGGCTGCGGGGACACCCCGGGGTGTGCCGGGGTTAGAGCGCTCTTCCCGCTGCCAGAAGCCCCAGGGGAGAACGTGGAGTTTCCTCTCGCTTCCAGCTCTTCTCCCCCAGCACTGGGCACAGCCGCGGCCCGGAGCTGGAGGGTCGGCAAGGTAGTCACCGCTCCCCGTGGCCCCGGGCTGGGACCTGCGACCTGCCGGGACTCCTCGGAGCGGAGCCGTCTAGTGCCCAGGCGGAGCAGGGATCTGAGGGGGGCTGCAGGTGGGCCCGAATCCGGGGGTCGGGTCACAGGCTCAAGGGGTCGGCTCCGGCGCACCACAGATAGCGGGCACCGAGGGTGTTTCCCGCAGCCAGCATTCCATGGAGACGGGGACACGATTTCGCCAGCTCCGAGGATGTGTTGGAACAAGGTGTTGAACGATTTAAAGTATTTTAAACAATTAAAACGACGATTTTCCACTGCTCGCCTTTCTCCATCCTCTCTCCAGCCGCATCGGCCAGCGACTCTCCCCTCAACGGCCGTGGGTTTTCCCCAAGGTGTCGGGGAGAGAACCAAGCTCCCCTTCGCTCCCCGGCCCGGGACGCATCTCCCACGGTCCCCTTGGGTGATCTGCCCATCCCTTTTTCTCTTGCGCTCTTTTCCTCCCTAGGACAGGCGGTGCCGCCGCACAGCTGCGGGGTCTGACCCGCTCCCTCTCCTTCCGCCCCTGCCCCACTCCTTTCACCAACACCGGTGAAACACCGGGCAGCCCTCCGGTCGGGCAGACGGGCTCCGACGGGCTCCGGCCGTCCCGGGCACCGTGGGTCGGCGGGGACTGGGCGGCCGCGGCGCCCGGGGGGAACCGGGCTCAGCCCTCGCAGGCTTCCCTGTGTTAAATAGCCCTGCAATGGAAGACGCTTTCAGCGGTAAAACCCGCTCGAAGCTTTGGGGCCAAGGCGGGTGAATCACAGCGGTGCGGAGTGGGGCGAGGGCTTCTGCCCGAATGTCCCCCTCTGCCCGGGTTCGGGTTGGCACCGCGGTGGTTCATCCCCTGCCTGTGTCCGCGGGGCTTCGGGGAGAGCCAGCTCCATTCTGCCATTCTGACATGCTGCCGTTGTCCCCACACAGACGTCCCCTCGCGGGTCTGACCCCCTCTCTTCTGTATTTTTGCTATGGAATACCCCCAGGGCCCCGCTCTGCGGGACGCGGGCGTGCAGGGAGCGCGCCCCGGGCGCTGGGGGCAGCGACGGGCCCCTGCGGTACGATTAACCCGCCTGTAAACGATGTGCTTGCCACGGGGTGAAAGAGTCGATGCCTTTTAAAGGACTTTTATTCCCCTACCCGGAGAATCAGTTCCGTGACGAGAACCTTGGGCAGAGGCGGGGGAGACGGCGGTGGAAAAGGTGCGTCAAGTGATCAAGCCCGGAGCGGGCAGTGCCGGGGGGAGGGAGGGCTTGCAGCAATCTGGGCTTGGATGAGGACCGCACCAAAATTAAAATAAAATTTTTAAAAAGGAAAAAAAAAGAAAAAAAAAAAAGAAAGAAAGAAAGAGAAAGAGATAGAGATCAAGAGCGAGAAACCAAGATAAATCCAAAAAACAACCAAGCAAACGGAAAGCCCCAGCGCAGCCCTTCAGCTGCGGCTCCCAGACGAAGGCAGCTCTGTGCCCTCGTTGCGTTTCAATTCTCTCGGCGGGGCTGCGAGCCCGCGGGGCCGGCGGGTGAGCGCTGCGGGCAGGGCTGCGGGCAGGGCTGCCCGCGAGACTCCACATCCTCTCAAGTTTTCAAAGCCAGGAAACAGCCATTTCCCGCTACCTTCGCCCGTTCCCCAATAGCTTTCAAGGCGTCCACGTTTATTTTAAAAACTCTTCTGAGAGCCGTAGTAAATTGAGTTTGCTTGTAGCTACAAAGGAGAAAGTTAAGCATTTGTCTCTGCTGTTGTATAGGCAGCCAGTTGTTTTAATTAAAGGGTGGGGATCCGTGATATATACACCAGATAAAAGCAAATGCACAGAATAAACTAATTAAAACATTGTGTTTGGAACACATTTTATTTCTTTTTTTGATCTTAGTTGTGTTTTAAAGAAATGTCAGCGCACTATAAAGCAACCTTATTTCCCTTATAGTGTGCGGCGCTTTTCAAAGGCTAGTGTGATATATTTTAGAAAAGAAATCCCGCTGTGAAAGCTTGCGTGTCTTCTCTTTACCAAACTAAGCTCTTGTCAATCATGCCAAGGCATAACCAATCACCAAGTCCCTTTTTGGAAAGCAGCTCATCCCGCTGTGCTTTTATATATCACACCGCAGCATGTTTAGATGCATTTTTACTATCACTTCAGGAGCGGTGACTGATGAGAGCGCAGTTACAGTACCGGCTTCCCCAAACGCCGGAGTTATTAACAATTTGCCTGGCTATTGTGTGCGTGTCTTTCTCTCCCTCCTCCCTTTTTCCTGTCTCACGTTGCCTCTATTTGTCATGGACACGAAGATGCAGGGAATATTGGGGCTGGGGGTGGTGGTGGGGGTTGGCTTCCGAGGTGCCCGTCACCTGCCTGGGAAGGGGTGACAGGATGTTTCGTGGCTGCCCAGCCACGGGGAGGGAGAAGCCCCGAGGCTCGGGGCTCTCCCGACAGCACTGCGGAAAAAAAATAGGGACACCCCACCTTGCAACGTGCTCGCCCTTTCCACGCCCGGCTGAGGAGAGCCCCGGTGCAAAGTCCCCGGGCCCCCGCAGTCGGATCTCCCCGTCCCGCCTCTCCTGAGCCCCCGCGGGGGTTCCGCGGCCCGCCGGGGTCCGGCTCCGGGCGGAGAAGCGGCAGAGCACGGCGAGGTGTGCGCCGGGGCATGAGCCACACCGACCCGGGTGGCGACAATACCGCCTGTATTTCCTCTCTCCTTTAACGCGGAGCCCCGAAATCGTTGCAGGGGCGCCACGTTTACCTCTTGATCCCGACAGCAAGTGAGAAAAAAAATAGACATTTCTTCTTTTTGCTAAATTTCTAGACCCTAATTGAAGACAAGTGGCAAATGGTTTTTATTAAAACCCGCCTCCAATTCCGGGCGTTTCCAGACAAACTGTGCAAACCTCTGGCATCGCGCACGTACAGACACATCCAATATTTCTCTGTTCAGTAATATATCAATATCATCTGGTTTTTGTATCTCTTTCCAGGCGCAAATTTCAGGGACTCGGTTGTGCACAGACCCCCCCGGCGGGTCCTTTGATGTGACCATGTCAGAGACCACAGAAAAGGGAGTCGGGAGGGACGGGCACCCCTGACGCCCCTCCGCCTTCCAAGGCGACCTGGGCATAAAGACTGTCGATGCTCAACCTATTTACAGAGATCCCCCACCTTGCTCCATCCTTTTATCTCACAACATTTCGCACCGCTCGTTTGCGGAAAAAGGCTGCACCTTTTCCCCAGACTTTGGGGTCTCGCCACGGTCCTTGTGCGGATTTGGCTGTACCGGGAGACACGAAATTATTCTGTCGTTTGCCTTAAAAACGGGGAAGATGCGGGCATTTGTTTCTATTTTATTTCTCGTTTAACTCAGAGGCAGCAGCTGCTGCTGCATCGCATCCACCCTGAAACGAGAATTACAGGTGCAAATGGACCCGTGGCTTACTGGTGCAGGGGAAAAAAATCAAATAAATAAATAAATAAATATGTATTATATCCTTTCAATACCTGGCACGTCGGATGGATGCCGGGAGCCACCCCATGCCCTCCCCATTTGCCCTGCAGGAAGAAGCTCTCGGGCATCCGTGCTGTTGCTCCGCATCCGTGTAAAGCCCCTGCGCCCATCCCGCTCCCCCCGCAGCAGGACTGGACAACCCCACAAACCCAGAGTCACCCCATCCCAGGACCCCCGGAACGGCTCTTGGTGGAAGCGAGGCGCGAGCAGGGAATGCTGCCGGCAATGCCACAGCCCCTCCTCACCCCCCCAAAGGGGTCTGTGGCTTCCAGCCTCACCCGTCATGTTGTGTTCCCCCCTCCATACGAGCAGTAATTAGCCTTTTTCTTTGAATTCCTCTGCATCAGGCACAGGAAAGGTCTTCCTTTTGTCCTGCATTTCCCCCCTTCCCCCAAAAACTTGTCTCTTTGACCCTCCTCCATATCGATGCTTTGAGCAGGTCTGAGCCCTTCTGGCCACCGTGTCGGGTCATGCGATGAGACCATGCGGAGCCCCACACATGTGCCAGAGCTGCTATTGCATTTCTGGGAGATTCACACTGTTCCCCCCTCCCTAAATCTCCCCCAAAGGGGACTTTCTGCCCCTTCATCCAACTGCCGGAGGGCAGAACTGGAGCCGGTGCTTCTCTGCGGGCTTGGGTAGGAACCATGCTGAGAGGAGGGGGCTGTAGGGGCAGAGGCTTCCCAGCTGGAGGCCAGTTTCTGGGGACAGGAGGCCACCTGGGCAGGCACGTGTCCCAGGGCGTTCTCACCCATTTAGGACACCGAAGGCCCTGAAACTGAAGAGCAGTGCACTGATGTGGCACTTGGCAGGCTGGGGCTGAGGGGCAGCTGAGGACCAGCCCCCGCTCGTGTGCCAGCGTAAGTCACAGCACAGACCCTGCTGTCACATGCCTTGAATCAGAAATATCGCCACTGCTGCCGCTCCCAGGGGCTCTGCACAGGCATGACGTAGGACACAGGTGCCTTGCCTGCCCAGGGGAGCAGCCCTCCCATAGTTTTGTTGGCAGAAGGAGAAGGGACCCTGTGGCAAAAGCACCTGATGGAATTGCAACAAAACAGATACAGGTGCAAGTGCCAGGAAAACTTCAGCATCACCTGCACAAGTCTGCCAAAGAAGTTGTTAGCAGGTCTCCAACATTGAAAAAATTCACTTTAAAACAGTTTTCAAATATTGCTGTTTTAAAATGCTTGATCCCTTCCACCTCCATAGCTTTGCATTTCCTGAACCTTCAGAGGGCAGAGATACATTTACTTGGCTTTACATGGCTTTTCTTCTCTAAATAATTAATTTAGCAAATGTTAAAAAAAAAGCAACAATCAAAAAACCGCCTAAAACCCGAAGGTAAAAAAAAAAATACAAGATAACCTCCAGCCCAAGGATCGGGACAGTACACACGACACTAAAATGAACCTCCTCAAATGCAGGGGAAAAAAAATCCACCTCCACTGTCAGAACTAGAAAACCTTAGAAATGACCAGTTTTATTAGCTTCCTCCTAAGTTGCCAGGAGGGCACCATACAAGTGTCCCTCGCCACTGCTGTGACCCCCTTCCTGCAGCATGCAAGGTGAGAGGTGGCCAAGTGGGAGGCAGAGTGCGCTGGGGTGGGTGTCCCCTGTGTGTCCCCCCAGCCCGAGAGGCCGTGCAAAGTGCAGGGTGCTCACCCTGGACAGGCACACAGCACATCGCATTTGTGCCGCTGCAGCGTGGGATTTCACTTCCCAACAGTAGCAGAAGTATTGATTCCTCTGAAAGGTAGGAGTTAGCCCTTAAGGTCTTTAGCTCATTTTTCCACATGAAAAGTTTTCCACCTTTCCCCTGGTGCCAGGTTTGGGAAGAGAAGCAGCTCACAGCACGGCATCTTTCCCTGCCAAGCGCTGCTGCCAGGAACGCACACTCCCCATCTTGAAGCAGCATCAGCCACTGCATGAGTTACCTGTAGGTTTGCACAAATCCCAAAGCTCCCCATATAGCACCGGCAGCAGGGAAACGTTCACCAGGAGGGACACAGAAAAGTCCAAAAAACCAAAGCTTAAAAACTTTTGAAAAAACCTCTGTGACAAATACTTCAGAGGAAGCCTAAGGATGCAAGTCCAGCAAAACCAGTGGGCTGGAGTCATGCTGCAAGTGCAGCTGTCCCTTTGCTGTACCAACCAGCAGCATTCAGAAAATGCTGCATTTTCCTATTATACACAACCATCCCCTGCAAAACTCATCCCATAAGTCCCAAGCCCAGGCTTAGCTTACTCAAGCCAGTGATGCCCCTGCCCTGCTGGCAGCTAAGGCAGCGCTGAGGTGCTCTGCAGGTGTGAAGTGCTTACGTAGGAGCAGCATGGGCCTGATTTGGCTGCTCTCACCCAATCTGGGGGTCAGAGCCTAAACAAAAGTAAGTTCCCCAACCCCACACTGCCACCGAGCTGGGATGATTTGTGCCCGTTGACCCTAATGAGGATTCGGCTGGAGGAAAGCAGGCAAAACATCGGATTGGTATCTGCAGAGATGGAAACAGGATTTCTAGTTTTATACTGGAGATTATATCCATTTTCATACCAATTTTGAATTTGCAGTGTATTCATGTTAGATTGCCTTCTTCAAAAGTGTAGATTTTGTTGCTGGAAATCATTTTACACACACTTTTAGTGTGAAGACAGGAAACCAAAAGCTTCCCAATCCATCCACCTGGAACAGTGTGTCAAGGAACAGCACAGGAATGGCTATCTTCTTCATGGGGTGAAAATTAAGTTGGGGTCCTCAAATCCTCGCCAGGAAGATAATAATGTTTAAATAAAGTGCATGGCCTGAGCTCTCCAGCAGTTCCCAACTTTTGCTGATATTGATGGCAATTGGATGAACCCTTTGGAAACAGGGTTCTGGAGCCCAGAGGATGAAGCTGTGTGTGCTTTCAGCCTCACTAAATCCCAGGCAAGAATGAACTTTTTGGAGGTGCAGATGTTGGCATTATTTAGCTGATATTTTACAGATGCTGTTGTATAGTTCTGATACGTTTCTTCATAAATTCAGCATCATTTTGTATTTTTTATTGCACTCCAGAGAGCAGACAGAAAGATTATTTGGGTTGGAAAGTTTTCAGGGTATGAAAGCAAATGATACCCAGACTAACTGTGGTATCACTGTAATAATATATATAATTATAATAATTTCCACCTTGAGAATTAGGAGCTGCATAAAACAGCAGCATAAAATTGGTGTTTAGAATAGAAACTTGGCACCAAGTTCTTTCTGCAGCTGCTGCAAAACTGCACACAAATCTCTCCACAGGACTAGTGCTATTGTTTCTAACGGATTACATTTTATTAGATTTTTGAAGAGCGTTCACATCATAAAATGCATGCAGGAAGTACTGTGTATGTAAAACACAGCCACATTAATTATGAAAGCTAGTAAATGAATCATACATTACTGCAAATATATTATGCATTGCTTACATCTCTTTGCCGTGGCATGTTTGCACGATAGAAATAGAAACTAGAAAGGAAAGTTGGTTAAAAAAAAAAATTGAGAGAAAAATAACATCAGTTGAGGAGGCAAGAAGAAAGAGGAAAAACACAGAGGGAAGATGTGATACCAACATGACCTTATTTTTATATGAAGTCAAACTAATGGCCCTTGTGATATTTGAGTGCCTGAGCACCGCAAACTCGTGAGTCAGAGTACTCTCAGGGTGATTTCTCTGGCAAAGATACGTGTGATTTTGATAAGAGAATCATATGGCCTATCTCACACAGCATTGCTAGGGCCTGTGGATTTCTCTCCATCTTTCACAAAATGATGTGCCTGGTTACAGATTTTAGCAAAGAGTTGGTGGTGTATTGTATATGAGGAGTGAATTGGCTTTTTAAGATGATGACTTATTTCCTGCCAAATTTGCTTTAAGAAACCACTTCAGTTCTGTGCAAAAGACTTCATGTTGCTTTGATTTATTACCCAGGATATAAATGGGGAGCTGTCTGGTTATAGAGGAATTCAGAGCAAAATTAAATTTTTCTCCTATAGGAATAACACAACTATTCCACGCAGCCAAAACACATTATCTTGTCTGTAAAACTCTCGCTGTATGTTCGGATATATTAGATGGGGAGGAGATGCACACCATGAGTCTGCCGAGATAATATACACTCGGCTCAACTTGCAGCCAAATCACGATGCGATGTGAGGCTGTTGATACATCTTGAAAACTGCAGAGCAGGCTCCTCGAATACGGGGAAACACGAACCCCGTGGCAGCCCCGAGCTCGGTGTCTCTGCGCTCGCTGGGGTTGGTGCTGACGCGGAGCCCGGCAGGCAGCGAAGGCAGCTGCCCGCAGAGCCAGCGCTGGCCAGCCGGGCTTTGCTTTTGGCAGCTCTCTCTCTTAAGCAAAAGGTATTTTCCGAGTTGGTTGTCCCGTTGTTTGCATTCCTCCCGAGCCTGCCGGGCTGTTTCTGTCTGCTGGAGCGGGGCAGGGGCTGCGGGAGTGGCGTCTGTGCTCCCGTGAGCAGCGCTGCCGGCCTTCCTCCTCCCGCGGCTTCCGAGGGGCCCCGCTCCCGTCCGCCCTGCTCTGCTCTTGGCACCCAGCTGGTCTCATTTGTCTTCAAGGCTCCAGTGCAAACTGCAAGCGAAATAGAACATTCAGTCACTGTGGAGTTAAAACCGTCCCAGGCTCTGCCCAGGCAGCCAGGGTCTGATCTCACAATGCAATCCCAAAAACAACTTTCACTCAATTTGAAGACTTTTATTGCAGGCTCAATCTGGCATGTACACGTTTTACTGCAAGGGCTGCTCCACCCTCTGCTCTGCACTCGCTGTGATACCGCGGCACCGCAGGGACAGAGAGAGGCTGGGGCTTGGCTGCTGGAGCAGGTCCAGAGGAGGGCAATGGAGCTGGTGAAGAGTCTGGAGCACAAATCTGGTGAGAAGCAGCTGACAGAGCTGGAGATGTTCAACCTGGACAAAGAGAGGCTCATCTGGGACCTTAACATTCTCTAGAACTACCTGACAGGAGGTTGTAGCCAGATGGGGGTCGATCTCTTCTCCCAGGTATCAAGTGACAGGATGAGAGGAAATGCCTCAGGTTTTAAAGTAGATATTAGGAAAAATTTCTTCACTGCAAGAGTTCTCAATCCCTATCATAGGCTGCCCATAGCAGTGGTGGAGCCACCATTCCTGAAGGTGTTTAAAAGACCTAGATGTGGCACTTGGGGACATGGCTTAGTGGTGGACTTGGCAGTGCCGGGTTAACAGCTGAATTTGGTGATTTTAGGGAGATTTTTCTACCTAAATAATTCTATGGTTCTGTTAAACCTTACTGAAGTCTTTCACTTTTGTCATATATTGAAAGGACATTTCCATTAAACAACTCAGCACAGAACTGGATTTTCTAAGCCAGTAAAGCTTTTTCTGCCACAAGTAAATTCACCATCCATTCTTAAAACCTTGAACACTGACCTAGGTGGCTGTCCTAGAGAAGGACATGAGCCGATGTGTTTAAATGGTTTGGACTGGGAATGGGCCAGATCATACTAAAATCCACCTCCACTGATCCCAGTGTGTTTTGGACCAAGCCCAGAAGCAGGGGACAAAACCAATGGTATGTTTTGTACTTGAAGAGTGCTGCCTCTTTGTGCCAGGCTGCCACACAGCCTCTGGCAGGCGTAAGGACATGGCTGGGGACCCTGCACAGTCAGCCCTGCCCACCCTCCTTCTGAGAAATAAAAGGAGAAAGAAGTGGAAATAAAAATCTAGGAACATGGCAAACGCATCAGGCAAATCAAAACCCTGGGGATTAGTTAATTCCATTTGACAAGCCCCTTCCTCCTCGTCCGTATCCAGCTCTTCTCCCAAATCTCTCAGTGTCATCCATGCCAGAGAACAGCTGCAATGCCAAAGCTTCGAACGTAGGGACTTAGGATCAGTGTGGGAAGCTCAGTGGAGCAATTCTGGGACCTGAGGGACTCTGCAGAACATCCCTCTTCCTCAGGATGTGAATCTGTCCTGCTTACCGTGGTCAGCTAGAGAACTCCACCACTGTTTCGGTGCCATTTAACACTGTTTGGCTCATGGTAAGTTATTAACATTGCAAGGAAAAATTCTGGGGTGTTGGTTGCAGGAACCAGGTGGTGGTTGGCGTGTCATGCATCAGCAAGGCAGGGGTGTGGCCTGGCACATCCATCCCTCCTTGCCCTGTGACGCTCCGGTGCAGAACCAGAGCTCTGCTACCTTCTCTCTTATATTTCCACTACCTTCGAGCCAGTAAGAAAAATAAAGCCTTTAGATGATTTCCACTAACTCCAGGCAATCTAGAACCTTTGCCAAAGGATTACACAGAGGCAGTATTAAAAACCAGGGTTTTCTCTGAAGTCTTTTAGACACAGAGGTTGCAACCAACACCCTTCCTGGCAGGCAGGGAAACCAACCTACCATCAGGACCCCATTTTGCGACTTACAGAGCCTGTCAGGAAAGATCGATAGTTGGCATGGTAACAAGCTCATTCCCCAAGAATAGAGCTCCTTTTTATTAAATTTGGCTGGCTATTGATCAGTTCCTGATCCACGTGTCAAAACATGACAAGCACTTAATGACTCACAGATTTTTATTGAGGCAAATAAAAAAATAATAATATCATGAGGCAGCTGGGGGCTGCTGCCTGCTTCGGAGGGCGGCCCGTCGGCTGCGATGGGGTCTGGGCACAGCGCAGGTTGCAGGGAAGGAAAACGAGCACGAGTGTAACCTACTCCTATGACAATTTTAAAACCTGTTTTGCCCTGCCACGGAGGTCTCTTAGAGCAGCATCCCCACCAAGCAGCTTTGTGCTGTGTGGGATTTTATCCCTCCTCCCCGCTCGCTCTCCGTGTCTTGCTACTCTCTGTTAACAGTGAGGCTGTGCAGCCCCTCCCCACAGCTCCCAACCCTCCAAACCCGGCGGTTTCCCAAAGGCTCCTCTTTGGACCTTGACAATTTTCCCTCCCCAGTGGGCTCCTGGTTCCCAACGCACCTGCAGCCTGCAGGCAGCACAGCTGTGTCACGCTGCGACGAGGCGATTGATGCAGTCAGCCCACGAAGATTTGCTGGCAGCAGCTCTAAAGTTTGAGTTAAACTTATTTACCTTGGTCCTCCCAAGCAAGGCTGTTTGCTCTGCATCCCTAAGCACGTGGCCACAGCCCGAGCAGCAGTTTGGCCAGTCCTCACAGCAGCCTGACATCCTGGGGGTCCACACGCCTCCCATTTGCCATTCCAGAGGACAGGTAGCTCTGATGTGGCAGAGGAGAAACCCCTCAGCCTTCCCACTGGAGGGATACAGTCCCTCAGCAAGATGATTCGCCCGTTCAAATTGCTTTAATGTGCATTTACATGAGAGATAATAACAGCTCCAAAGGCTTCTTCCAGATTATTAAATAATACTCACTTAACAGAGTGTCTGAATTCATGCTGAAATGACAGACTATAATAATCCAGTCATATCTATCCCGCACACACAGCTGACTGTAGAGGCTTAGAAAAACTGCAAGATGTATTTATTTGCATGATATGGTATATGATAGCTAGTTTTTTCAGTTCATCTGCTGTGACTGGTCTGATACAGAGAAGTTGCTGCAAGAGGTCTTTCTAGTTCCCTCTATCAGATATCTTAAGGTGAGAAAAAATGCTTTTATTCCCAAGCCCTCCTTCACTGGAGGACTTCAGTCATGGCACTGACACAGCGATGTGTGGCAAACCCTGATGTGGGTGTTGGTGCATCCTGATAACGTCTATCTCCTCTCCAACCACGACAGTTCTGCTCTGCACCAGCAAAGCTGGCCACAGGCGAGTCCTCCTGGAATCGCTGATCTCAACACAGAGCAGCTTGTGAGGCATCTTAAAACCTTCAGCAGATTAAGCATCATACAGCAATATCACCGTGCATCCTCTGCAGCCAGCAAAACTCATCCTGCTTTACAGGTGGGATGTAGAGCCCAGTTTACTCGCTTGCAGCCACACCAGTGATCCTGCAGCGTGAACAGATCTGCAGCGTGAGCGTGGTGCTCAAGGATGTGCACGGCCGTACCAGTGCACGCACTGCAGAGTGCACTGCTCTCGCCCACGTTCCTGCAGGACCATCACCGTGCGCTGTCTGGGCCTGCTGACACTGCTGGGGCATCCACCTGAAAGGTCACAAGAAGACAGGTCAGGCAGCAGTGGTTGTTTTTTCTCAGGCTTTCGAGAGAAAGCAATGCCTGGAGAGCAGAGCAGCCCCCTCTCCACATGCTGGCTGGGGATGACAGAGTGCCCCAGGTCTGCAAAGTCACTGACATTCTCCGCCTCAGAACAAAGGATGAACTTTGTCATCACATTACTCATGTTTTTTCCAGATGCTCCAAGAGCAGGAAGAAATCAGGTTAAATCAGTAAGTAAGTGGACAAGAGAAATGTTCTTTGTCATCACCTTCCTCCAAGGGCAATTTTGTAGGAGAAAGAAGAGCGCTGCCTTGCCCATATGAAAGCTTAGCAAATCCTGCCACCAATTCCACTGAAAGAACATCATGTTCCCATTTGTTCTCTATTTTAGACTGCGCTCCCAGTCCTGTGTGTTCCTCTCCTGAGAACATTTAACCCAGAGGAAGTTACCTAAGCAGCCTGAACACACCTAAAGACAAATTTTGCCAGAGGGTAGTATCTGGAGATACAGCAAACCCATCCGGTCATTAGCTGCTCCTGAAATCTGACTGTGTAAGGCTGGACTGGAGTCAGGCAGTGGAGCAGTGGGCGTGATTTGCCTTGAGACTGGGCAGCTGAGCTTCAAGTAGAGCCTGGCAGCAGCATGAGCTTCACAAACCACGGGTGGTTTGTCCCCACACAGGCCCCAGATACCCTGTGCCAACTCCTGCCCAGCTGCAGAGCCAAAATTCAGCCCAAATAGCTAATTGATCCTCAGGCAGAGAGCTGCAGCAAAACCCTGTTTCCCACTGACCACTTTTACCAAAGATGTTCAAAATTACGTCAGTAACGTTGGCACTTTCTGCTTACAAATTAACATCCAATTATTCCAGCAGCCGGTAAAAATTCCGAAGGAAAGCTGTGGTGTATATTTGTGGAAGTCAGCCTTTTGCCACTTTGAGCTGCTTTTGATGGATTTTGAAAGGCCTCTGGTCTCGATGCCGGTGGGAAGCACGGCGGTGCCCACCGGCTCTCCTGGCAGCTCCGCCGGGCACCGCGAGGGGCTGGGAAAACTCCGTGAACCCACCACAGAGCATCCTCCAAACTCTCCAGGGTGGGCAAATGCAGCGACGGGAGAGCAGAGCGGAGAGACTCAACAGCCTGATCTTGCGCTAGGGTTTAATTTAAGTTAGAAATAACATCTCTTTCTCATCTAGATCATATTAGGATTTTGAAAGGGCAGTCACGCAACTTCCCCCGGCAGTTATGGCAGAACCGTGCTCAGAAATGAATGGAGCTCGTGGAAGCATTCAGGACCGAACAATTGGATTTATAATTAGGCCTAAAAAGGGAAGAACACTGAATAAAAGCAGCACAGCCAATTTTAGAAGAAAAGGAAGTTCTGGATGGAATTCATTGGGGTAGAGCACTGAAGTGGAAATGGAAAGTGTTCAAAGATAAATGAGTTTAGGCCTAAGAGTTTGCTTGACATCTAGAAAATGTACTAGGAACACAGTGTCAAGAAAAGCTAACGTGAATAACAAAGAAACACAAGAAGTGAGAGAAGAGAGGAAAGAGCCATAAAACTTTGGGACAACAAAGAGTTGCAATTATAGAGGGAAATGTAATGAAGTGTAAAAAATCATAATGAAAGCAAAGATAGAGAATGAAAGGATGATTGCATATTTGCTTAATGCACATCGGAGAAGTATCAAAGACATGGGGAACAAGAGGTCACTAAATGAGAAAATAAAGCCTCTGGAGGAAAGGCACTGAATTTATTGCTTTAAATACAGACTTATTTGCTTGGGATTTACCACTTGAAGGCCAATGACGGAGGCAAGTGACAGAAACATTTTCCTAAGGGAGACAAAAAATTTCCGAAGGAAATGGAGCTTTTTTTTTCCTTAGACAACTGATCCAGCAATGCAGTCTGACCCAAGGCAAAACACTGGGACCTAACAAGGGCTCAGAAATAGAGGGAAAACTTAGTCTAAACAGCCCCCAACAACAGCCCCCAACAACACCCTTTACTGGCACCGGGAGTCCTGTCTCAAAGTGACTCGGTTTTTGCAGGTCATCTGCATCGAGAGGGGGATCTGCTTTCAGCCCTGATGGGGCTCCCCTCCTTTATGGGATTTTTCTAACAGGATGAAATTGGTGCCCCAAAACCCTGCCACATCCCACTGTATCATTCCCCAATAATATTACAGCAAGGGAGTTGCACACGACAGGTTAATGCTGTTAACATTAAAAATCTTTTTGCCGACGAAATCTTTTTGCCAGGTCCAGATCAGCAGTACAAAGTGTGACGAAAGCCATCCCAGGCTCTCCTGTGGGGGTGTCACACGGGCTTCACTGCCTCCAGCACCTCTGTGGTCACTTAAAGGAAAACCCAGATTTTCTCAGCTTTGGGGAAAACTGAGCTCTGCTCCGAATGAAATACAGACAGTTTCCCACCGATATATCCCTTTCCCAGCACAAAGTACAGCTGTGGCTCTGCATTTACAGATCTGTGGCTGGTTTTTGAGTCCAGCAGAAGAAAAACACTCTCTCTATAGAACAGAGTCTCCAACAGGGACACAGGGTTTCAATATTTTTTTCTGCCCTGAAATGAGGAATGGCCATGAGCTGAGGGTCCCGCTCCGCCGGGGCAGCTGGGAGAGAACAGCACCAAGGGATGGGACCTGCACCCTGCAGGCAACTTCCCAAAACCATGGCATGGGGAAGGAATCAGCAGCTAATGGAGAACACGGCTTAGATGACTCCGTCACAAGCAGCAAGGAGAAGCACTGGATGGGACACAAGGAATGAGCCCTCATCTCGTCCATATGTCCCAGTGCTGTCGATATGTCCCACCCATGTGGGTGCTTGTTCATCCCGGGTGAGGGACTGGGATCCCCAAGGAAGCACAGGGTACTCCTGGGCTAGCCCAAACCATCCCTCTCCTTTGGGACCGCCAGGGCTCAGTGACCTCAGAAACGGGGCTGAGGAGGAGCTCACAGCCCACAGCAGCCCGGGACACCCACGGAAGAAGCAGAAAAAGGAGTGGAACAAGGCTGCCAAGCGCATTTTCCCTCAAAAACCCTACGAACAGCAGAGTGATACCCTGGGAACAGGATCCTACTGGTGCGTTTATCAACCCAGCGATATCTAGACAATTAGTAGTTTTCTTTAATTTAGGACTAATTTTGTCCCACCAGTTTAAATTAAAGCCCCCAATAGGATAATTTCCTCATAACCATAATTTTGTTACAAGCTTTTCATTAATCCAATCACAACTTCTATGATATTATTTGGCAGCTGATTGAGACTACAGGAACCACAGGGGTTCACACACATTGTCTCATTTCTGATAAAAAAAAAAAAAAGTAAAATGAGTCCAATTAAAAATTCTTTTAGTACTGTCTAATATGTGAAACTCCCCAAAGTCAAGACTGAAAAATCATCATTCCAGCCACGCAGCCCATCTGTGGGTGACAGCAGAAGCTACATGCTAATGTCAGCCGTCCGTAGGTGTCTGCCTGTCTGTTTAGCTGTCTGTAGCAATAATATATTTAAACAAAATTGTCAGGGTGGAAATATTCATGTTTGGAAATATTTGTCTACAGCTTTGGGGAATTTTCTCCGGAGTGTTTTGGTTTGATCTCAAGGCTCTCTCAGCTCCCTGAAGTCTTACTCAAAGCATCCCAGGCCGTGATGCAAATATTCAGCACACAGCAATTCCCTGCAAATCTCATATTCATAGCAAAAAATGGAAAAGAGAGAAACCCAGTGGTGGAAAGGTCTTGTGGCAGTAATAACATACACAGCATTGTCAGATGGGGAAGCTTCAGCACGGAGATGCACTAATTTGGAGGGAAAAAAAAGAATAGAAAGCAGTGGGGATTTTAAAGTGAATTCAAGTCTTAAAAATTGCACTTTCTTCAAGTCACACACAATCACTCCTGACAGAAATTTCTCAGGCACGTTGAAGTGCAGAAGGGAGGTGACAGAAAACCCTTGAAATAAACACAACAAAGAAGTCAAAAGAGAAAATCAAAATTAATCTAGGCTGTATAACAGAAATATTAAAGCCAAGGGGATCTGTTTCCTTCTTCTCCATAGGCAAGAGCCCCCAGGTGTGGAGGGGCAGCTTCAGCATCGAGGGAAGGAGGATTCCCTCTCCCCTCTGTATGCAAAGCTGTGGCTCACCAGAAGCCGCACCATGGCCTGGACCAAATTCCAGGATCAGTAACAGTGGCCTGCATCTTGTGTTTTGGTCAGGCAGGGCCCACCTGGAGACACCCGAGAGGCTGCTGGAGCCGGCAGAGCTGCAGGCAGGGGAGGGCAGGAGCAAGTGGGGGCATGGTGGAAGGGGATGACCAAGGAGGCACAATAGAAAGGACAGGCTTTTCCCCCCTGGCAAACAATATGCAATGGCAAAGGGAGGGGGACAGGCACCAAAACACTCCTGAAATTGGGCCAAACACTGCAAATGTTTCTGGAGACAAAAAAAAAAANAAAATATGAGAGAAAAAAAAAAAAAAAAAAAAAAAAAAAGTGTATGTTAATAAAAGAGATATTCTGTATGGACATTTCAAAGACAAAAAGCTCCCACTTCCCACTTCAAGGCTGCATTTGCATTTCAAATTGACATCAGCCCAAGTGAGAAAAAGAAAAAGGTTTAGAACCCAGAGATGAACCCAAATACTTGTTTTGTCCTGGATGAAACCCACTTGAGTTTGCCAGACAGCCTTGAGCAGGTCAGGCCAAGCTGTGCATCAGTGGGCCATGCCCCATGCAAGACCCCAGAGAAAAACCCCTAATTTTCAAGTTATTCCCACACCAGGCTGCTGAGAGGAGGAATGGGGCTGTGGTTTTCCCCCTCCTTGCACACAATTCCCCTTTATTGAAAGAAGCTGGCATTTGTACCCTTCCATCACCAGCAAACCCCTCGATTCCTAATTAAGCTCTCATTAAGAACCATACCTGAAGTGGCTGGATGCCAGCACAGTGCAACTGGCAGGAGCTTTTAATCCTTCCCCAGCTTCACCTCATAGGCAGAAAACATAACTGAGAAATGCCAGAATTTCTATTCTGTGAAATAACGAAACATTTTGAAACATGCTTCCAGTCCAACTCAAGGATGAGTCAAGACCCAGAAATTACTCCAAACATGAACAAGAAAATTTCTCTCAGAGCTGCCCAACTGCTTCCACACAGGAGACCTGGAGTGTAAAGAGCTGGTAGAACAGGAGCCTGTGAGGATTCCCAACTGCTTTCGTTTTCCACATTTTCCTGTTCACACTCTCGGGATATTGAATCTGACTCTGTTAAACAGCCTGTCTGACAAATCTGACTTTTTGCAGTGGAAACCAATTCAGCCAGGAAAAGTGGAAGGTGAGCTGTGAGGTACAGCCATGTCCCCGCTCTCCCACTCCTGCAGGCCACGCTCGGGCATGAGGGGACACCCCAAATCCCATCCCGGCTGAGCACGGGGCAGCCTTCACACCCAAGGATGGCTGCACAGACAGCGAGTAAGCGGCAGTGCCCTTTCATGCCCCACTGTGCTGAGCTGATAGGCTCAGGAATTACGGCTTTTCTACCTCAACAACACGTTTTTCTGGGATCTTTGTTTCTAGTGCAGGTTAAACACATCAAGGCTTCCTTGCTCAGAAGTGAACGAGGAGCAACTTCTGCCTTGAGAGAGGGTCAGGAGGGGTTACCTTCACACAGCAGCATTGCTCCTCTTCCCTGCTACCCCAGTGATCCAGGCAGATCTTTCTTTTTGTTGTTGCAGCTCTTCTTTTTGTGTCCTCAACTAAAAGGAATTAACTTCTCCTGGGAGCAGCCGATGAGGCGCATATCAATAATTAGGGGTTCAGAGGCTTCGTGCTACTGTTTCCCTACATCTCTGCCAACAAGGATAAAAAGTGCCCGCGAAGTGCTGACTTTCCTGCCACGCAGGGAGGCAACCAAGCCCCATAGCCAAGGAAAGGAGTATGATGGTGGAGGTAAGGGGCAAGCAACCAGGCACCTAGACCTGAATATTTGGGGCGCGTCTGATTTTTGGGTTGTGAGGTGCCCCTGTGTGCTAGGATGGCCTAAAATCTGGGAGATTTTTATCCCAGCCCAAAACCAGGACAGCCACAGTGAGGTGCACAGGACTGCGCAGTTTTGCTGGATCAGGACCTGGGTGCAGGGAAGAGGCAGCAGAGCTGGAAATGCAGGGTCAGAGCAGTTCAGCCCCATATTCAGAGGGGCTCCAGTCCTGGCCCTTGTTGAAATTAGTCTTTGCATGGATACTTATAAATAAATCCAGGACACTGCTTGCGTAACAATAACATTTTGCAGTATCTGGCATTTGCCGCTAGTTGAAGGCTAAGCAAACCATGCTTCAGTGGAGCATAAAATTGCTTTTCCTTTGGAACAAGCAGGGCATTGTAGTAATAGGCAAAACTGTACATTGTGTTAACGGCTGTATTTTCACATTATTGATTTACATTGTGTAATGCCATGCAAGACCTGCTTTCGATGATATGTGCATCTGTCATAGCACAATAACTGCAAAGGGCTGGGTGCTGCTCGGAAAATGAAGCGCTGGGGATCCCGGGGCAGATTCACATCCATGTGCCCATCATGCGGAGGTGATGATTAGGGAGATGTTGTGGTAATGAGCAGGTCCCAAGTGTGCACTATGTAAATCAAGGCTGCCCGGGTCAGCTTCCACTTACTGTGCACATCCAACTTTTTCAGCCTGCTTACTCTTCTGACAAGGAGAGCGTATGGAAATGCTTCCCCTTGGCAGATCCCCTCAGCTGTATGTGTTTCAAGGTGTCCAAGATAGATGGGCTGCATTTTTTTTCCCTCTCTCCTTTCCAACTCTTTTCTGCCAGATCTTTGCAGCCCCGGCATGGGGATGCCTACAGGGGTCACTAGCAGAGCAGTATGAGAGAGAGCCACCAAAGATGAAGCCAGGGAGGGTTGTCACAGGAAATGTAATCACTAACACATCTTAAAATAAAAGAACGAATAATGAGCGGATACAGCGTTCTGAATTTAAGGGAGTTCACTTCAAACACGCAATAGTGAAGTGTTGATATCAGTCTGAAACATTTTTGAAAACACTGTGTAGTTACTGCAAAGCTTTGTTTTACATTACCTGGCCTGGTGGTAAATTAGGTAAGCTTCCATTAATCTCTCATATCTGACTTCATTGCTTACGCTGGCTCCAAGAGCTGTGTATTATAACAAGAAACATTAAAATAATATTTTTCTTCCTTTTTATTTATTTAAAATGGATTGTCTCATTGCTCAGAGAGGAGGGACAATTCCAGATCCAGCTTGCCAGATCAAGAACTGGTTCCAATTCTTTCCTCAGCTACTGATTTTCTGGCTTCAGGCAAGCTGCATAGTCTCTTCATGCATTACCCCCTCCTAGCTGTAAAAAGACTCAGCCTTCCAGAGCTTGCAGAAGCCCACAGAACCCCAGAACAGACAGACTGACTTCAAATCAAACATCACTTAAGTATTTGTCTAGTATGTATCAAATTTAACAATCAGAGGGAGGGTTTTTTGCGTCAGATGGTAGTGACAATTTGGAATATTGAAATACTCATCTAAGAATTAGCTCAGTTCTTTCCAGATGCAGAGCCATAGACATGCCCGAGGTGAGGAACTTGGGGTGCTCTGACATTGCCAGCACCTCGACCTTCCATCCCCACAGTGATATGTTATGGCTTTGGACACCATCATGAGCCAGCAGGGTTGGATCCAAAATGCAGGGGAGAAGAGCGGTGACCCAACACACACTGGCCATGCAGAGACTACGGGAAAGATGTTTCACTTCCACTGAGTGTGTGCAGGGACCTCTGTGCTGTGATGGATGTGTTGATGTTTTCTGGTTGCCCTCCTTAGGCCTGAAGCAGCTCAGCTCTGTCCCTTTGCCAGCACCTCACAGGGTAGATGTAACTCCAGAAAATTGCTTTTGACCCCAGCTACCCACGGCAGCACAGAGACATTTGTACAGCTCAGGCTCAGCGCTGCCCGTCTCCTGCCTGTCCCCGCCTCAATGCATTCGTATCCACCATGTGCTTGTCACACTACTGAAACGGAAGACCAGAGTTAAATGAGAGCTCTGCTTTTCAGTTCACCTTTCACTGGAAATTAGGCTGCTTTTCCTTCCTTACATATTTATTTTCTTTTCTATCTCCTAGTCTTAATCTATTCTCTTTGTTTCAATTGAAAAAGTGGGGCACATTTAACCAAATTCTTATTTCACACAATCCAAGATAAAATCAAAGATATAGCATAATCTTAGTTATTACTACCATGAACTGAAAGAAAATCTAAGCTAAGGAAAGGTTTCACTCTTTTATCATTGATTTTTTTATTATTATTTACTCTGGTGCATTTCCATTGATTGCTTTCGAGGCTGCTCTGTTCTCCAGTCCTGCAAGTCACTAATGATCAAGACCTTAACATTGCACGTTGTTTAAAATGTTCGTTGTGTCATCAGCAGCTCACAGAAGCAGTGCAACTCTGGACTGGGGTCTCAGAAGGTAAAAGTCTTTTCAGTTTGTCTTTAAATACTTGGATAAATCCCGTTAGCTTTCTCCACACCATCAAAGCATTTGGATAGCATAAAGCAACTGAATACATAAAAATGTATCTAAACACCTTGTAAATCCCTACACAGAGATGTTGCCAATGCTACTTTTAAACCTAGGAAAACATTTCACCAATTACTGATAAAATACAATACAGCTAAATTTCACTGCCAGCACATCATTTTGATAATGGGTATGGAAATTATCCATTCAATAGCTATTCAGAAATAACTTAGAAAGATTGGTTTTCAGATTCTTCTGAGAATCCTAGAATAATCCCCTATAATCACCGTGGTGAGAATCCACCAACATTTTTCCCTTTGAAAAAGGCTGTTTGGGGCAAGAGCGTTGGTGGTCTCTGCCCATCCTCCGACGGATGCGTTCAAACAAAGTAAGTCACCAGCACTTTGGTGGCAGAGGACTGGGGGTTTCATACTCTTGCATGACTCAGCCAAGAAAGTCTGCCAGCACAGGAAAAGGCTTCAGCTCTCCTCCATCAGCTTGGCTTCTCAGGTGCACCTCAGCAACCCATCAAAATAAATTTTCTTCCTTTCTCACAAGGTAAACTTGCATCATTTTCTATCCAGAGTACGGAAGAAACAGAACAAACAAAATAAAGTACCTAAAATAAGCAATAACTACACTTTGCACTTCCCTGCTGCTCTGTGACAGCTGCTAAATGTGAACCAGGAGTATTTTAGATTGCTTCAATTTTATGATCTTTCTTGCTGCTTGGTATAAGGCTGGATGGATTCGCTCTTTCTTCTTTAGGCAAAGACACTGTTTTCTGATTTCCTGTACTGATTTCATAGATGTAAAATTTGGTCTGACTAGAGGAGATGAAGCAGAGGGATTGTTGTATGAGAAATGCTTTCCTTCTCCAAAGTGGTGGATACCAGACATGAGCATAACAAAAAGAAATCCCGACGTGTCCAAAGCTTTCCTTTCCCCTTCAGTAACGCAGTTTTTGCTCCTTTATGAATTTCTGCTGCCCAGGTACCACAGAGTCCTTAGCCCAAGGAGAACTGAAGTTCTCTATACTTGCAGATAAAGCTCTCTGGGGATCCCCTGCCCTTGTGGACTGTCCTCGTCAGCCCACAGCAGAGGTGTCCCAGCTCCCCTGCCACCCCGACCACAGTGGCTGTCTCCAAAAAGAGACACAACCTGCCCATCTCAAGCAAAGGGCAGCTACTGGCCAGCAGTGCCTTTCCCCCATCCCAGGACCAGGCCGCTTATTTCCATGGGTAATTATGCAAGGGGTTAATTGGGGGCATAACAGCCTCCCCTGGGAACCTCAATTAAAGACCACAGATCCAGCTTTCATCCCACAGGTGAGGACTGCAGATGCACACCCAGACTATTGGAATCCCTGGTGTCTGTGGCAGTCCACTACCACCCCAGCACGGAGGAAAGACAAACGTGTCACCAGCGAGGCACCTGCCCAGGGAAAGGCTGCAGCACCACCTGGACCCACGTGCTCCCAGTCCACGCTAAAATGGCAAAGCCATTCCCTGCTATCCCAAAACTGCAGGTTTCATACCCCAAAGGGCAATGCATAGGGGTAAAAGAGTTAAACCAGCAAAACACTAGTGTGAAAAAACCTTTCTAACAGCTGCACATGAGTCAGTTTTCATCCACAAGCAAATTCAGCCAAAAGGGCACAGGCACAAGCATCTACCCCAACAGCCCTGTGCTGGCCACCATAAAATCTCCACAGACAGAGGAAGAACAAAGCACCATAACTTGTTTCATAAGCAAAACCATTTCCAAGTGGCTTGGAGAGAGAATCACACACCAAACCTGCTCACAATAACACACTGAATCCCTAATGATACAGGGAGAGGCTGATGGCAGCTCAGAACTGTCATAGAGTGTCACTGGATAAGCCAAGTCTGCCTGCACATCACTCAAAGCCAAGATAGCTGCTAATTTGGGTGTACGTGCTATTTGCTCTGTGGCAATGGGATCAGGAAAGTTTTGGGGAGTGGAGAGGGCACAAAGAGCCAAGCGGAGCTGAGAGAGGTGGCAGTACTGAGACCCGAGATGGAGGGGCTGTGTCCTCCTCTCCATCCGCTGGGCTGAGCCTTCAGCTGCGAGAGAAGTTGGATGTGAAGAATACACAAACCCCCCAAACCTCAGGGGTGTCCCTGCGCAAGAGGAAGCGTGTACTTCAGCAGCAGGACCTGAAAATCCTGGGCAACGTTTCCAAGCCATGCTCCCGGCCAGGCTGAAGGGAATGGGGCAGCCGAGGAGACCCACCGGCCCCAACACCCGAGTAACCCTTTAAACAGGCTAGGCAGCACTCAGAGCAGCCTTGCTGCAGGGCTTTTTTATATCAGCTTTACCTTCCAGACAAGATTATTGACCTTTCCAGCGCAGTATTTAACAGCCTCCATTCATCCCCACTTCCCCCTTCCCTTACACTTCATTCCCTTTGTTGCTCTGTAATAAGAGAGGCAACAGGGCGCATATTTCTGCAGAACAAAGCATTATCATCCTAATTATAGTTTCCTGGTATTTTCTTCACTTTCACCATTTTATTAAAAACAATTAGCTGAGAAAAACCATCTTTTAAAATCTCTACACTATTGTTCTCATTTCTCTCTGAATCCAAGGAAGTCTTTTCAGAGGCTATTTTATTCATAATTACATATGTCGGAACAACTGCTCAGAAAGTGAGCCCAGAAAGGATTCTGACAATACTGTCCTAGCAGGCTTGGCCCTGCTACCTCTGAAGCGTGCAATGCCAATGATTTAATAAAATGTATGTGAAAACAAGGGCTTATTTTCAACAGCTTGTGTAAATGATGGATTCAGCCATGCCAGGAGCTTTGGCCTAATGGATTGAGGAGGAGTTGGAATCGCAGCAAAATCAGGAGCCAAAGACTTTTGCTTGGCTGCCAGACTTGGCTCCCCTGACTCCTTTGAAGCATCTGGCTGCAGGCAGGTATGACCATGAGGATAACACAGCAAGGGATGATTTTCCAAGATAAAGATCCCAGCTGCATCCATTTGTACTCAAAACCTGCAGGACTCTGTTACTGGTGTAAACTGGAGGGAGACTGGCCCGGTGGTCTCATTTGGCCCCGACGCTCCGAGCCTGATTTAAGCACAGACCACTCCAGCTTGAAGGATGCCTTCTGGAGTTTTTGGCGTATGTATAATTCCTATTTCAAAGCTTCCTCCCTCCACTTCTCTGTTTACCCTACAGGCTTTTATTTAAAAGAGTACAGTCAGAGCATTGCAATTTTTTCATTTGAAAGAGATTTTTGAAATTTATTTTATTTTTTTTCACTGTGAAAAAAACTTTAAAGTGTATCATATTCAGTCAATTGGCCCTTCACAATTTTTTTTCAAACTTCCCCTCCACCACCTTTGTTAATTACCCACCATTTGAACAAGGGTCTTCTCCTGCCTTGATCTTGCCGTGAAATCATGATGCTATATTTGTCTTTCTAACATCAAAGTCATTTCCATGGTCACCAACTGTGATGTCATAAACACATTTTTAATGGCTTGTTTACAGCAGGGAACAGAAGGAGAGAAGAGATTATGGGTGGAAGGAAACTCTTATCGATACACAACAGTTTTAAGCACAACTGTGAGGCTGAAGCGTGCAGAAAACTTGAAGCCAAAAAAAAATCTTTGCTGAAATAGCTTCTCTTCTGTACTTCATCCCAGCACAAAATTCCCTTTTTAAGCTACTAGTGAACAAGCAATCCCAATGGATTACTATTATGTCAGTCAGCCCAGAGTTGTGCAAGTTACTTTCTAAGACTGGAAGGCAGGAAATCCATGCCCCAAGCCATGTGGCTCACTGCATAAATGAACACACACACACACGTCTCCAGCAACTCCTACAGACGTGCTTGGGCAGGGCACAGTGGGATCTGAACATTATTGGCCCACAGTTGTACTTGTCCCAGGGCACAAAAAGAATCAGAATGATCTCTCCCCAAGAGACACTTCGTTTGGACCAGAAGGTCCCTTTTCATCCAACAATGGCCATGAGATGCCATAGGTGGTCCTCTCTCTACCTGGGGGTTACCACGTGCAGTCACCACCCAGGAGAAAGGTTTCTTTCAGCAGAGAAGATGCCAGTTCCAGCTTGAGCTTTTGGCTTCAAGAATAGCAGGAACCCTCAGGCTATATGACCCCACTAACTCCCCGAAATGCCCAAAGCCCCCCACTTCTGCCTGGGAGTTCATTGGAGAGATCACTGGTTGATGATTTTGTGATAGCCCTTGGATTGACACACTCCTGGGTCAGCAGAGAGCTGCAAAAGTCTCTGCTTGGAAAAGATTTTCCAAACTGGGGTTCCAGTCAGCTGCAGGGTGTCCCTGCTCTCCTGCCTGGACCATGGCCAGTGATACCCCTTGGGTGAGCCAAGCTCTGCACAACCTGCCATCTGCCTCCACACCTAGCCTCTTCCAAGCAAAATGCTCGAGTAGAACTCATCTCAGAGCCTATAGGAGGAAAGATTGGGGCTGCTTGAAGGTGTGGAGCCAACCATGGCACTTGGGTCTCTTAGAGACATGATGATAAGGCATCCCTGTACATATGCTCCAAGGAGATTATCTCCCTCCCCTGCCCAAAGAAAACACAAGAGCAAGAGGAAAAAACTCACTGGACAGTGAAATTCCTAAATCCTCATCCCATGAGAAGAATTAATGTAGCTCTTTCCCCGCACCAATCCCAGGAGCTCCCCAGTAGGAGATCCTATTGTGCATCACACACTAGCAAGAGTACATCTCTCAGTGAGCGCTTTTTCCGGAGCGAGCGCCGCCCCTGGCACGCAGGAGCTGGGATTTCACACACCCTATTCATCACCGAGGTACGGAACAAGGGAACCACCATTTTGCTGCAGTCCCACAGCAGGAATAAAATGGTGGCATAGATGAAAACTGCCAGATCAAACACAATCCAGTTGCCTGTCACCACCTGCAGCTCTTCTCTGCCTTACATGTAACACTGAATTCTTAATCAGGTTAATATTTGATTTCTGGGTGCTTAAACAAACACCAAAAAAAACCCCACCACAAAAACCCTCACAACCTCACAAAAAGAATATAATGCCATAACAGATGTTTAAGGTTGCAGCCACAAAGTACCGAGATGCAAACTATCAATGTCAGAATTTACATTTCCCCCACAAAATGGCAAGGCCACCGCTCTGGTGTTTTTTCACGACTGGCTCACCCAAAGCCACCAAGAACTGGTAGCTTGACACATGTTCAACATAAAAAGACTCAGTATTTTTTCTAGTATCTTTTGGGAAATGTTACGGTGGCTGAGAAAGGCAGAAGTGTTCAATTAGCTGCTGTTAAACAGCCCCTTCCCCATGTCACACCAAATTGCTGCTTAAATACTTTTTGGAAGGCATTCCTGGAGGATGCAAGGAAAATAGCCTGGTGTGGGTTTCCAGGGAGCACAGTTTCTGCAGATGAGGCAGAAGAGAGTTTGCTGGTTTTTTGTTTGTTATTTGCACATTTCTTCTGCTCACACACAGAGTAAAGCCAGTCTAAAGCCAAGCCTGAGCACGAGAACAAGTCCCAAGTCCCTGGGACTGGGACAGGCACAGGTTACTCATGCTTAATGAGAGATCAGCCACAAAATTAAATTAATTTCTATCCATGGAGAATCCTGCCCTGTACTTAGCTTTGAGTTTAAACAAAAGTTTCAATATACTATACAAGGAATGGATTTTTACAAACAAGTTAATTTTCCAACCCAAACAAAGCAGTGTAACACCTAACAGCAGCTCTTCCCAACAGCGCAGATTTACTTCAAAATTAAATCTCATACAATCTCTTTATAATACAGAGCACACTTAAAATTCCTTATTTATTTCTTTCACAGTCAACAACTGGAACAAAATATTTCTTGGGTTACATTTTTAACCAATTTGAATCTACAGGCTGTAGATTTCCCACATTCTGCTCTTCTAACAGCACATAACTCAGTAAATGGAACACATTTGCTGTTAGATTCTGTTTAACAATTACTTGTTGCCTTTATTTCTACATTAATCCTATCAATCTACTGTTGCCAAATGAATAACTGAAATGATAAAAAAAAATTTCATTCATTTGTAAGACATCTGTTAGATGTCTTAGAGATTTCTTAATCTTTCTTTATCTCACATATATTTTTACATCTGACAGTTCTCCTATTATTAAAAAAAAAAAAAAAAAATACCTGGAGTCTGTAGCAACAGTTCAAGAAGAGACTGACAGGAATGGATAGAAAAAAACCCCAAACCTAAAACTCCACCATGCTTTTCTTTAGTGGAAATCCTTGGCTGACCAGATGAAGCATCCATCATGCAGGGAGTCCCTGCACTCAGTCCAGTATTTTATTTCACACTCCCAGGTACTGCAGATCACTGGTAACGAATATGTAAATCTTACACCTTTTCAGTTTCCTACCTAATAGAAATCACTATATAAAATGCCCGTTAAAAGCACAGACTCGGTGTTTCCCCCATTTTAATAAAGTGCAATCTTTTTTCCCAAGTTCAGTAAGGTAAAAATCAGGCTTTAAAGGCGCTCTTTGGAAGTCCCAGAAACAGGCACAAACAGACCTTCCCACCTTTCCCAAAACCCTCACGTGTCCAGCCCCATCACCATCAGAATAGGCAAAGAAGGGGAGCTGCCATTGCCAGCATTGCTACTTTTAGGGTAAAGATGAGCTTAAAGCTGGGGGGAATGATTCAAGTTGGACTTCACAGCACTCTCCTCTCCGGAAAAGGTACAATGTGAGCTGACGGGGACTTTTCAGAGGCGAGAATTAGGAGCGGTGCTTTTTGATTGCTTGATCTCCCAGACTACAAAAGTCCAGTCTCGTGAAAGGGCAAGTGTTGCCTCTGCATAATAGTCCAAGTTTAGCCTCAAATATAAATGGTACCCATACAGCGCTAAATAGGGAAGCTGGTTCTGATGTATTGTGTTCCTGCTTTTCACTTTTCTGACACACAGAAATCCCAAATAAAACAGCAGATTTGAACAGCTCATGCCCGGGTAAGAGATTGGCTTGCAGATATTTGCCACAGCTTGCAAGAGTGGGGTAGAATCCGACTGTAAAGTGCATTTGCACAGAACAGTTTAAAGACACGAATGGAATTTTGGTTTTAGCATTAATCGATGCTAAGGGAAAATCCCCAGTAGAGAGGTGATCAGCTACAGGATGCCAGGACGGACAACTTGTAACTGCACCTCAATCTGCAGCAGAGGCTGTGGAGATCTGGGTCCAGCTAAAGAGCCAGCAGGATCTCCCCCAAGCTGGGCTTAACACAGCCACACTGATTGGGATATCCACGCTAGCACAAAATCCCTCTGTTTTTCCTACGTGCTGCTGCCTTTGGTTCCCCCTAATTTTTGCTATGCATCTTTTACATCATTTCTTTAACATCCTTACACTGGTCTGCCAGACTCTTAACTTAAGCTTCCTGACCCAGCCTTTCTTAAGGATTTCAGGGGAAGAGAAGAAAAAAACCAAACCCAAACAAACAAAAGGAAGCTCTGGCACCAAGCAACCCTTCTGTGGAAAACATCACACAGTTGGGTTATTGTCCCTAAACCCTCACCTCTCACCCCAGGGACACACATAATGCTTTTGGGAGCAAGTGAGAGCTGAAAGAGACACAGGAGCAGGAAAAGTTGTCCCATCCTGCAGGCACCTGGACTTACTTCCAGTCTATTACACTTATTTTAGTCTAGAACTTCCATATGCATCTACCTGCAAAGTGCTGGGGGAAGGATGTGCTTTGAGGAGAGGCTTGAAGGACAAGCAATGGTGGGGAGAAGTGGAGAGTGTCCCAGGAGGAGGCTATCAGTCATTAGACATCACCCACAAGTGAAATCAACTGCTCATCCTCAGCTTCTGTTTCCAAAGGTGATGGAACCATGGGGAAAGGATGCTATTTGTTAATGTTTTTCACAATAAAATATTAGAAATAATGGGTTTGAGCATTCGTTTTAGTAAATAGGATATTTGCTTAATCAAA
The DNA here is from genome assembly GCA_013398855.1 of Mohoua ochrocephala. Classification (NCBI taxonomy): domain Eukaryota; kingdom Metazoa; phylum Chordata; class Aves; order Passeriformes; family Acanthizidae; genus Mohoua; species Mohoua ochrocephala. The sequence continues at coordinate 272,104 of VZTA01024166.1, read as the reverse complement.
AGAACCCAAAGTGTCAGTCTATTATTATACTGGATGTAAGATGAGATCATTAAAATTCTCCTGTATATTGAGCAGCCCCAGAAAATGCCCATCATCGGGCAGCTGGGCATTTCTACCACCCCCTGGGAGAGCAATTGGACAGGCAAAACTCAGCATCAAAACTCAGTGGCAAAAAAACCCCACCCTTTCGATTTCAAAGACAGAAGAATTAACACCCAAATTATTAAATTAATAGCAACCATGAGGGAAAATATTGAATGTCTTTGCTTTGGCTTGCTGTGTTTTTCTGAGAAAGCTGCAAAAGGAAATTTGTCAGGGGTAACAGTTTATGTTGCTCCTAGAGGCAGCCATCTGGGATGCTGAGATTACTATTTTAGATTTCTATTATCTGAAAATCCACTGGCAGACTTTGCAAAAAGGTGTTTATAAATTCTGTAGTGCAGTTTAAGTAAAACTATTTAATCTAGGGACTAAGAAATATGTGTAATTACCGTAGGTGGATAATGCTTTTTCATTGCCATTCACCAAAATTAGTTTACCAGATATTATTCCTAAGAGGTATAATTAAAATCAACATAAAATCCAGAACACAGTGAAAATAAAACATTAGGAGATAATGTCTTTAAAATTACTAGTCCTCTGCACTGCAGTACAAGCATAATCACTCTCTGGCTAGCAGTGTTTGTTTTCCCTGTACAGGGATGCTTTGAACTCCCAGGCTTCCCAGCCGAGCTGTTACTTTGCAGCCCATTGTAAGAAGCAGATATTTAATGACTCTCCATAATAACCTCGTTCTCTAAGTAGCAAGTGAGAGAACTTTATTGAATGCAGGATTCTGACACCGCATTTGGTCTCTGCGTTTCTCCCTGAGCTTCCACTGAACGCAGACCGGAAGCCTCTGCGGGTTTTGAGGCGGGTTCAGATCTGGACCCATGTACCTGTCATGAACTCCTGCCCTGGCAAAATGTCCAGGGATGAAAATGGGACTCGTGCCAGGGTTTTCTTCCCTGCTCCTTACAGTTGAATTCCATACTGAATAGCAGGAGAAGCATTTCAGAGCCAGGTACTTGTACCAGATGTTTAATCCTGTTTTCTGCTCCTACAGAAGACACAACCTGATGTTAGATGCCACCTCTCATTATAAATGTCTGGCCTTCCTTGTTAATGAAAGACTTTGTTTTCTTTTTGCAAATGTTATTAAGCAAAGAACAAACTGATTGTCTAAATTGATTAAGCAGATTCATTCCAGTGAAAAATTTATTATTTGCCTAGTTCATTTCATCAAATCAATTCAGAGGAAAAAGTCTCCATGAATTAAACTAATCACAAATATATATTTTAAAAGCCAGTCGTTTCTGGCAGGATACAGTTAGTGCAGTCAATCACTGAGACAATAACTGAATTTTAAAGCAGCATCTTGCATTGTTTCTCAAAAGCTTCTTTGTTTTTTCTTTCAGAAAATTGGTGTTTTGGGGACAAATTGTTCCCCCATTTAGTCCTATACATTCTGATTAAGCTTCTGTGGGTGCCCAGGAGTCATTCTTGGGGAAAAACCCAAAATACTTAGCTGGCATTTTCTATAAAACAACAATCATAAAACAATTAGAAAGCTAACTGTGATAGATTAATAAGAATTTCTGATTGCTTCAGTCCAAACTCTTGAAAAACATCTATTTATAAAAATAAAATGTCATTAATTTATTAGGCTGAACACACACATTCATAAGGCTCACTCACATCACAGTCAGAGAAAATTCCTGTATAATTTTTTGCAGGACACAGATGGAAAAGTCAAGCCTAGAATGCTAATATTCAATTCAGTTAAAAAGAAAGATCAACCACCACATTTGTATTTCTCCAGCAAATTATAGACAAGCTTTGGGCTTTTCGTGAATGGGTATATGTACACAGACACACATGTATTTTATAGATTTTTTTTCCTACAAAGGTAGCTTTGAAACCAACATTCATTTTGTTAATCATGGAGATCTTTGCAAAGATGTTTGTCACAGAGGGCTCGCTAAAAGCACCTGGGTCTCACTTAACTGTTGATCTAATAAAAATAATTCTCTAACTTTTTCCTCTTTATATCCTGTGAGCCCAGAGGTGCAGCAGCAGCAGCGTCACTGCCGGGATCCCGCCTCGGCGCGGCCGTAACTCTCATACGGTTACAAGGGTTAAACAAAGATGTTGCGAGCACATGGTGCGTGGCACAGCCTGCAGACACCTCCACCACACTCCCACCTTGATCTCAGGTTAACAGGTCAAATATTTTCCTGCCAGGTGCTTATATTCAGTCTCACAGTTTTTTAATGATGCCAGTTTCAAGTAGCTCCAAATTTACCTGTCTCTTGCTGAACTTTGTGAGAGCAGTTTTTGGCCGCACCCACGGTTCGGCACCCAGGCACAGGGACACCAACAAACACTTTATAATTACAGTTCATTGGTCTCCCCTTTCTTTTTCAGTAACTTTTCTATAAAAACAAGGGGAAATACTGCCTCTGCTCCCAGTGCCCACCGAGGGCTGAATTTGTGGGGCAGATGTTTGGTGGTGCAGCTGATGCCTCAGTACCTGTGCTTGCTGTCAAGTAGAATTTGGGGTCTTGAACAAAAGAAGATTTTATAACAGCACAGAGTGAGAGCAAAGGCTATAAACACTGGGGCATGAGCAATAATTTAAAAGCATGTGGCACAGGCAACAGCAGCAAAACCCAGAAAGCTCACAGCTAAGAAGGAGAAATAAACCTCATACACAGAATAGCACTGCAAAAAGAATTTAGTGCTTCGAAAAACACAGTAATGGCAGGTCTGAGGATGTCACCCCTCCCCTTTCTGCCAGAGGGGAGGTCCTCCATCCCCACCCCACCAGGGTGGTGGACGGCAACACCGTGAGTGTTCCAGGTGCTGCCAGCCCCAGGGAGGCTCAGGGAAAGGAACGATTCCCCCCACTTAGGGCTTCACGTGGAGCCCCCAGGCCCTGTCCCCCCTCGCTGCAGGAGGAGCCACAGCCTCTCACCAAGCAGAACTGCAAAGAGCAGTGGAGAAGGGCTGAAGCTGCCTAGATAAACCATAACCCATCAGGGTCAGTGCAGGATTTCCTGCCAGGGCTCCAGGAAGATCGTGAAGATGCCAGTCCCAGCAGCACCCACCGGTGTCCCCTGAGCTCCCTGCACCGAGGGGCAAAGGACCGTGCCAGCGTCGCCCACTACTGTGCTCCCCACTGAGGCGTTCATGAGCCCATTTTCTGGAAAAGCAAATGTTTTGATTAGGGACTTTGACAAGCAAGCAAGCAATGAGAGTGGAGAAAATAAACACTCCCAGTAACAGAAGTTTCCTTCAAAACCCTTGCTGCTACATTGTGTTAAATACCCTCGGTGTGTATTTACACTGTCACTTTCAAGTGTTTTCCCCATTTTGTGCTGAGCTGGGGTCTACAGTGAGTGCTTAATGGTACCTTGTACACTGCTGTACCCTCACTGTGCCAAGGGACTGGCGCTGGAGTGCAGTGATGGGTGTGCCTGGGAAGGTGCCCGTGGTGCAGCCAGAATGCCGGGAGCAGAGCACAGCCACACCGGCCACCGAGGCTCCCACTGGCTCCACAGCCCAGCTGTCCAGGATGTATCACAGCAGTGACCAGGGAACATGCCATCTCATCACTCCTTTACTATATCCTCGTGCACTGGATCCCCCTGGGTTCAAAGGATCCAGAGAAAATCAAACCTCAGTCCATTATTATTATTATTATTATTATTATTATTATTATTACTACTACTACTACTACTACTACTATTAATTTATTTCTGTTTCAAGTTTTTAAGCCATTCCCACAATGTTGCACAGCCTGACTTGTGATTTCAAGGGCAATACCAATTAGTGCTGGGCTCAGCACAGCTACTGAAGTGCAATGCCTCTAATTTATGGGTTCAGAGTTAGCAAAGCAGCAGAACGGGGACAGAACGGCAACTGAGAAGTGAGAGCCTCATCTGCTTCTGAAACCAGACTGAAAAATCCCAAGGCAAGAGATAACCAAAGAGACAATTCCAGACTTAATGGACTGTTCATTGGAAGTGACAAAGTCAGAGGTTTATGCCATTTCCTACAGCAATACTGAAACAGAGGGAGACAAGCAGCAGCCACACACCTCTCTGGGCTCCCTGGGACTCTGGACAGCGTCCCACAGCACATCAGTCCATCAGACCTGCTCCATGAAAGGCAACATGATGGGAGGATTCAGTCATAGGCTGCAGCTCACCGTTCCCACTGCCAGAATGGCTGCTGCCAGGAGATGCTGATGGCCATAACACGTATTTGATGCAATCCCCTGTGCTCCGTTACTTCAAAGTCAAATCTGGTCTCAGTGGAGGAAAAGCAGACTTATTGGGGAATGTTTAAGCTACTGCCTTACCAGATACCCAGTGACATCTATGCTCAACTACTTAACTTCTCAGAGTGACAAAAACCTGACAAGGTCATTTCATTTAAAAACCTGTGTATTCACCATTCTGATTCTTTTCAGTACTCCAAGGAACAGAAAACGCCTTTCAGGCCACATTTGCCAGCTAAGCCAGCCTCCCTTCCTTGTGGCGTTAAGAACCAGGGCACTTTTCTGGAAGGTGGGAGGGATGGAGCCCCTGGCAAGCAACACTCAGGGGCTGCACACAGGGCAGAGAGGAGAAGCCAAGGTGCCAGGTAAGAGCTCAGCCAGCTCCCACTGCACTGCTGACAAAGCTGCTGCCAGCTGGGAAGTAACACAAATTGGAACTGACAGAGAAATGTGACAAATTCATTATTAATAGCACAACTATTTTTTAATACGTGGAAGGCTGTACTAGATTAATAAAAACAGGCTTTTATATTCCTTTCTGACAGCAGTGATGGTGTGTGATCTCCAGAAAATCGAGTGCTACTGATGCTGGCTCTGGCTGGCATTGGGATGCTGCAGCGGATTCAGCAGGGACAGGATTTCTCTCCAGGACATTGCAACTCCTGCACACTCCGGAAGGTCACGCAGGCTGGCTGTGGCAGGCTGAAGCACTCACACAAAAGGTCAGCATGCTGTGGAAACCCGCGCACAGCTCCTCCTCGGGGGGCTCAAACCTCTTGGTGTTCATTAGAATCTGCCTTGTTTTATCTCAACCTGTGGTGGGTTTTAAGGGAGATTTATTTTTTAAATAAAGAGCAGCTTGTGAGGTGTATCAGAGACTTGCTCACTCCAGCCCACCACTCTGCAAACCAAATCTACGGCAGCACAGGTGGATTTCTGTTTCTCTCTCTACCTTCCACACACAAAGGCCTATCTGCACATCCACAAGCTCTCAAGCAATCTATATCTCAATCTATATTTTTATACACACATTTATAAACATACATCTTTTTATTCTTACTGTGGGAATGTTTACCTCAGGTGTACAAATGAGACCCATCAGCCTGTAACATAAATACTTCATTTAACATCCCATTAGCATTTATTCCTTCTGCCTCTGCTAATTTTTTTTTTAACTTGTTCCCTTCAGAGGAAAGAAAACACAGTGTCAGGGAAAAAATATTTCAAACAAGTCTCGAAAAGGATGAGTTTAGGAAAAATGCATTCACTCACTCTATTGTTTCCACCTTTAAATCTAAGTGTAGCTGCAGTGCATGGGCTACTTACAAATGACCCTACACAGTTTCAGAGGAAAATAGTTCAGTTCTTTAGAAAGAATTTTTCTGATAACTGGCTGCTTTTTTTCAGCCTCCTTAGCATTTTCTGCCACCCTTTTGCATTTACCAGAGGCAGGTTCCATCGCCCCTTGCTGCCTTCCTCGCAGCCAGTAGTAAAGGTCTCAGCATCCCCTGGCTGACATGCAGCATCCCCACACGGCATCCTGGCATTCCCGGGGCTGGGAGGACGGGGTGCGTTCCTGCCAACCTCGGTACAGACACACGGCCACCGCCTGGAGCTCCCCGGGACAAAACCAGGGCAGGGAATGTGGCTCTCAGAAAAACAGATGTGACACGGAGTTGCAGCAAACATTATCCAGCCATGAAAATGCTGCCGTGCAAAGCAGAGCCCCACGCCCCTGTCCCTGCTCCGGGAGGGGGGACCCGCCCGCCCGCGCACCGGAATGGCTGTGGGATGCGCTCGGCCGAGCGTGGCGGCTCCCGAGAGCAATCAGAGGCTTCCCAGGAGGGAGAGGAGCAATAAAGCATGTGGCAAGCTGTCACTGTGGGGGAGAAGGGGCAACTATGGCTCCTGTGAGAATTACAGTTCGTGGGATTCAGGGAGGAGCACCCGGCAAATCTGCTGCCAGGCGAGTGCTGGGAATGCGAGGGGCGAAGCGTGTGGTGGGAATGAGCCACGGATGCTCGTTGTCTGTCACCTGCTGCCCCGCCCCGCCCAATTCCCGAACGGACGGGAACGCTCCTGCGGCAGGGAGCCCGCAGATGAGCCCTGCACACCTCGTGGGGATGTGCTCGGAGACAGCAAAGGCCAATTCCCAGAGCCTGCTCCGAGCCACCAACTCCTGCCTTGCAATAAACAGCAAATTCCATACGTTCAAAGGAAAAGTTCCCACAGAAACTTCTTTCCTGACTGTTTTAAGTTGAACGTATAACACAAAACGAGAAACACTTCAGGTGGGGATGGAAACACAAGGGGCCCCCACGTCCCCATGGGGGTGCAAGTCTTTTTCCCTGGCTCCTGCCACATGGGTGCCAGCACCTCCGGGAAAGCAGCTCAGCGTGGCCCAAAGCAACCTGGAAGATCTTACTGCAGCTCCAGTTTGCCCCACCACCACCCTGTCCCTGTGCTGTTCGGGCTAACGGGGGGGGATTGGTGCACTGGCCGCCAGGACTGTCCCCTCAGGCCATGGCAGTCACGGCTACAACCAGCGAGAGGGGACCCACGAACACATCCCGGGAGTGGGCATCAGCCACGCCGGACTGCCGGGGGGCCGGGACAGAGGACCCTCCTTGGTCCCGAGCAGCTGAATTAAAAGCCGGGGGGCGATGGCAGCCGTGTTGGGATCCTTTGAGCCGGAGGCAGCCGCTGCTATTAACACACAAAAGCGATGCCGAGCAGCCGAGCAGGACAAAAGAGGTGGGGGGCAGCCAGACAAGAGAAACGGAGGGTGGAGCGAGACAAGAATGGGAGAGGAGCTGCGCGGACAAGAAGGAGGGGAGGGAGACACGCACACACACACAAAAATCAGAGAAAGGGAAAGACAAGGGGATAACAAGGGGGGAAGAGACCACATGGGGGAGGGCGTTCCTCACCTGGTCCGCTCCCCCTCCACGCTGCTCCTCTCACTCTTTGCTTGCCCTGTGCAAGGACACCAGAGCAGAGCATCAGCGCTTTGGGTTGAACGCCCATATCCAAGAGGATTTTCCTGCTCACCCAGGTTTTGCATTGTTACTGGGGAGGCTGTGATCAGCAGATCTGCAAAGGGACCTGGAGTAACTGGGTGAGTTTCTCACCAACAGCCATATTCCTCATTCCTATTCCAAAAAATGCACCTTGGATGATGCCACAGTCACCAGCATCTGCCTGCAAAACCAAAAGCTGGTCCTAGTTAATGCCAGGTTAGGGACAGGCATGGATCAGCGGAGGTAAACAAGAGAAAATGACTACTCTTGAATGCAGGGAACACAAGATGCTGACGGCTCACCCAGCCTCACTCCTCTGCTTGGCATGTTTCTCCTTTATGAGCACCCTCCCAACCTGGGAGTCCCAGGGGCACTTCTCTCCTTCCTGCAGCCAAGCAGCCCCAGCAGCCTCACCAGTATTTTAGGGACAGGGTGGCAGAATAACAATAAAACTCAGAAGAGGGGAAAGGTCCACATCAGAAGATGCTGTAGCGCTAAAACACACATCGGCTTTTGTTTCCTGATAAGGCCTCTCTAAATGACAGAGTAAATGACAGAACAAATGTAAAGCTCCCATCATTCTCAAGGATATTTGAAAAGCTCTCGTGTTTCCAGTGTTTCATAAAACAAGAAAGTCAGAAATGGAAAACACATTTTAAAAGTATGAGCTTGCAGGGAATTCAATAAAAATGCATTTTTCTAACTGAAAAAGTATCTTTATCTTCAGGAATGAAAACTAACACTGGTGGCTAACGTGTCTCAGGCTGGCAGCTCTGGCAGCTTCACCTTTCAGTTTCGGTGCCCCTCACACAGCACAGCAGCCAGCACTTCTCCCATCTCCCTCCTCAATTCAGTATTATTTTCAAGACTACCTCTTTTTTATTAATTTTCAAGACTATATTACTTTTATTAGGATTTTTGTAGTTTTATATCTTCCTTTTTCCAGAGTACCAGCCCTGCGGCATTCACCCGCTAAAATAAAAAATGTTACCGCTTTTCTCTCTAAAGCCACTGCCACCCTTTGGGCCACATTTCTACTGGTTACCAAAACCACCATGAGAGCTGACGTCACAGAAAGGCCCATTTCTAATCCCTGTGCTCTGGTTGCTGCAGCACATGATTCCTCAACCCACATGGTCCAAACGTGATCCAGAACTGGGCTGGTCCTCCTTGGGCCACAGTTCTCCAGAGCAAACAAAATATCTGAGATGAACAAAACCTGGCTGAAAGAAACGGAAAGTGAACACTGACATCTCCAACTCTCCTTGTTTGAGCCTCCCCATCCCTGTAAGAAAAAGACTGATGAAAAATAAGAGAGAAGGGGGAAAGAGGGAAAAAAAAAAGAAGAAAATTCCTTGGAATGATCAGAAATGACTTACATGCACGTTCATAGCCTAAAACAAGGATCATGGATGAGTTAAACCTTGACTTCAGCTACAGCTTGACTGGAATAAGGAGTTCGTTTTCAAACACTAACTTGCATATTACTGTTTTTTTCATAAAGCTGGGGCCAACATCATCTCTGGCTTCCCAATAGGGCTAGAGCAGAGAATTTGTGGGTGCAGGCATTAAAATGTTCACAACACCTTAAAAAATGTGTTGGTTTTTTTAAAACCCCTAATATAGTTGTTAGGTTTCAAATGTGCAAAGTGTTAACCTTCCCACAAAAGTGACTTGAAAGAAAGATTTTTGATCAGCACCAGTATTGAGAATAATTCATTTCATATGTGTTGAGATAGCTGTGGGAGACAAAATATTTTAGAAAACTGTTGCCCAGGATCTTTTACAATTTCAATTTTCTTCTCCAATAGAATGATGAGGTCTAACCCAAGGATGAGCTGCAAAACATCAGGCAGAAACGAGCAACAGGAAAAGAGGGAGAGACTGCCCGCCACTACCCATGTACATGTGTTGGGGCAACATATTTCAGGTGATGGGAAATCCTTCCATTAGCACAGATAACTCTCCAAACAGGCTCTGTAGTTTGAATTTTAATTTTCTTTATGCCTGCTTTTTGACTTCCAACACTAAGCGTGATGGGAACGCTACCAATAGGTAATTTGGGAGTCGTAATACGTGATGTATTTTGGAACAGGAGAGAAGTCTCGGTTCATTTGGATGTAAGAATTGATAAGGGAAAGGGGAGATGGGTTGGGCTTCGAAAAAGCAGTAGCGGTATGGTAAATGTTGCCTCTGGGCTGATGCCAGAATCTTTCTCCTCTTTCACATTCTTCATCCATTCGGGATAGCCTGGAACACACCAAATGGGTTTTCCCATTCAGATGCCTCTGGGAAGCAGTTTAGATACATGACTTCAGATGCAAAAACTTCTTCCCAGCCCAGGCCATCACATAGGAGCCAATTCCTGAGCAGAGTGGAGACATCTCAGTCTTCAAATCTTTCCCAAACTCTGTCAGGATACCCTGAGTCTTTGTGATCCAACCAAACATATGTCACGCTTCCTCAGCTTAATAATAGATGTCCCAGGAAAGACAGCTCTTGAGGTCAGGGAATTTTTTTCCCTTCTTTTTCTCTTTTTTTTTTTTTTTTTCCTGTTGTCTTTTCGCTTCTCCTTTGGAAGAGGGGGGGGGGGGGAGTTCGAGTGCAGCCCCCGAGCCGCCTGCCCGGCCACCCCTCGCCCACCTCCCCGGCCAGCAGCCCGGAGCCCCGCCGCTGCCAGCGCTCTGTTTGTCTTACACAAGTGTCCCCTGAATGAGGAAAAATAAATAGAAGAAGCAAACATATGACTCTCTTTAGCACAAAGCCTCCCCACCTCCTCCTTGCCTATTTTTTTTATTATTTTTTTTTCCTCCTCCTCTGGCGACATAAAAAGAGGCTGCGTCTGCCCCTGTTGAATGTAAATGCCTTTGAAGTGGAACTAATCATTTCAAGGATAGTTTGCGTTGTCCTAACAACGCAGCTGAATTGCGAAGCCCCTCTTTTTGTTGAAGATATGTTTTCTTTCTTTCAGCCCAACCTGATGATGATATACTGCTT
>VZTA01024166.1:160986-261710 GCA_013398855.1 Mohoua ochrocephala | reverse complement strand
GGACCGGGCGGGACCGGGAGGAGCCCCGGCCGCGGCGCCGCCGAGAAGCGCATCCCGGGGCCGGGGGCGGCCGCGCCGCTGAACCGCACCCGCAAAGGCGGGGATGCAGTTGCCAGGAAGGGCGGGAGGCACGGCAGCTGGCCCTGAACCCCTCTCCGTGCACGCCTATTCCTCCCCGGGCACTCTTCCGTTCATCACCTTCTGAGTACCCTCCCTCCGCCCCCGACAAGCATCCTACATCCCAGCACCCCTCCAGGCTCCCCTCCATTCATCCTACTCCAGGCACCCCTCATCCCTCTTGGTGCACCCCTCCAGGCGCCCCTCCATACTCTGGGCACCCTTCGCCCTCCCGCCCAGCATCTCTCATATCCCTCTGGGCACTCCTCTGGGCACCCCTCCATCCATCACCCTCTGGGTACCCTTCATCTTCCCACCCAGGCATCCCTCCTCTCCATCCCCCTTGTGCATCCCTTCAGACTCTCCTCTATCCATCCTGCTCTGGGCACCTTTCATTCTCAGTCTCAGGCATCCCACATCACCCTGATGCACCCCTTCAGGTACCCTTCCACCCGTATCCCTTCGGACACCCTTCATCCTCCCGTCTACGCATCCCGCACCCCCCGCGCTCCACTCTCCATCCATCCTCCTCTGAATATCCATCCTCGCCCTCCAGGCATCCCGCGGTCGGCTCCGAGCACCCCTGGGCTGCCGCCGGCCCTGGCCCGCAGCTCCCGTTAATGCCATTAGTGACAGAGGTCGGGTTTCAATCGGGGCTCGGTGACACGGCGGGGCTGCAGCGGGTGCCTCGGAAATTCAGGTCAAGCGGTGCGGGCTCGGGTTTCACGGTCAAGGCTACCGGGAGGCAACCTCGGAAATGCCCCACTGGATGGACAGACAGACAGACGGATGCACCGCAGGCAGTCAGGAGGCGGCTCCCCAGAACCCTGCCCAGACCACAGCTTTTCTGAACCCCTCCCCTCCCCACAGCTCTTCTGGGCTTGGATGCTTTGCCCACCAGGTCCCATTCCTGGCCAGGATCTCTGTGGTGGGGCAAGTTCTGGGTTAATTTTCCCCCAGTGGGCATTGCAGTTTGACAACTCTCTCTTTTTTAAGAACACAGAAACATATTTTATTTACTGCCTCCTGTAAATTATTTACTCTCAGGGCTGAGGTAATTCCATTAAAGCCGCATGGTTTGCTTATACAAAATAGTTATCTGGGGACTCCTTTTTTTGCCATCATAAAGGCACACAGTTGCCAGAGAGCAGGGAAAGATGGGAGCAGGAGGAGCTGCCTGCTGGAGAAATGGGCCTCAGGAAGCAGCACGGGAATGGAAAGGAAAGAAATGGCTTTGCCCCCTCAGCTTATGAGACCCTACAAGCACAGAAACAGCCACCTCCCAGGCAGGAGCCGGCAACAGAGCTGGGACCAGCCCAGGCTCATCCCTTCATTCTGCTGAGCTGCACCAAAGGTGGCACAGGAGGTGACAACACAGGCAACTAAAGCCACCACAGGCTGTGCCTGTGCTTCCCAAGATGTGCGTGATTCCCCGGGAGAGCAGCAGGGTGCCAGCAGCATTGCTCTTCCCCGTGCTGCCCTCGGGACAGCTCTGCTGTGCTGTCCTCCTGAGAAGCCTCAACCCCACAGGGGCCCTTCTGCAGAGCCACACTGGGACATCATAAGGCACCATGTCCCCCAGCATGGGGTGGTGAGGGGGCTTGGAGGCAGTTCCAAGCTCTCCCCCCAGCCCAGTGCTCCCTGCGGATGCAGCTCTTCCCTCTCCAGCCCCACCTGCCCACAGGACACTCGAGCCCAGGGGCTCAGCACCTCTGGCCGGTGCTCCTGCAGAGCTGTGCTGGTGGGGACAGGGCTGCTCCAGCACCCACAGCCCACGCTCATCGCCGCAGGCCCTTTGCAGCAGGAGCAGCCTTCAACAACCTCTCAGGAACTCAGCTCAGAGAAGATAAACACCGAAACCCGTGTATGCTCCCCAGGGGGGAGAGAGAAGCAAAACAGAGAGATAAAGGAGAATTCCAGGTGAACATCAAGAAACTGTTTACCCTCAGAAAGTGGTATATTAACAATCATTCTGTCTACAAGCATCTTCCCTTAGACAAAACTCACAGATTTTCCTGTTTTAAAGGGGAAGGCATGAAGATGAATGAGTCCATCTCTCTCCCTCTAACATCTTTTGCCACCCAATGCAGGGGTGTTTGCTAGAGAAGCAGCAGAGTGCTTGGTCTTGCAGCTCTAAATACTCAAACCACAAGTCTGAGAAAATCAAGGTGTAAAGAAGCTGGAAGGCAAACTGCCAACTCCAAACAGCCAGGGCTGTCTCTGGCTGAAATATGACATTTGCGCAGTACCGATGTTTTTATATCTACGTAAATTAATAACTCAATCACACACGGGTACCTTTCTTGCATCTGAAGTTCTCTGCATTCCCCGTCTGTTACCTTCTAGTCCATGAATCCTCTCAACCCCTTCAAGGCAATGCAGGGCCTGTGAAGAAAGGAGCAGAAATTGCCGCTTGCTATTTTACCATCAGGGAAATGTAAAAATGTTTCTAATTAGTGAACTTGAATATTTTAGATTGGCTGCAATTCCTTCAATGCTCCTCATCGTGTTGGCCTTGGGACAGCTCTGCTGAGATGGAAAAAAAGGAATTACTTCCTTCTCACATGGATTTGGTCACACTTCGTTGGCATTTTCCTGCCCAAATAGACTTTGCTCAAGAACATTAATACATTCTTCACGTAGCACTTCATACGTAAAGCATGGAAACCTGCTTCAGTATATATTAAACCAAGGTGTTGCTGATTAGTGTGGATGCACCAACTTCTGGGAGGCCAGAACCTGAACACGGGGGCAGGCAGGCAGGAGAGGTCCTGTTACAGCAGTGGGGAGGGTTGTGATTTCTCTGGGCTTCACAGCAGCCTCAGAGCAGCTGAGCAGCAGATGCTCCAGCCTTTCACCTTGGTAGGCAGACACACCCCAGCCATAAGTGCTTCTTGGCTGCGTGTCTCATCTCACAGGACTTTTCAGTGCTTTTAATAGTCAGATTCAATAGCACTATTTGTAGAGCAGACACTGAGCAGGCAGCCTTTCCATGTCAGCTCCTCCAGGTCCTCTCAGACACGAATCGCCACACTCGAGGCTGAGGTTTTCCCTCTTGGAGAACAGCCCATGGAAGCAGACTCCGTCATCACCCATCTGCAGCAGCCACTGCCTGATGTGCATGAGACACTTCTCATAAGCTAAGCTTAGAAATCACACAGCTCTTTCTGAAGAATGCATATAGTTCTTTAAAAAGAACTTTTTATTTCTCCAAATCACATTTTTGACCCCAAAAGTGGAGATTCTAATACATGGCCCAGAAATTTACGGTAACCCCAAAAAACCCCAAAGACTGTCAATATCATAGAATGGGTTGGAAGTGACCTTAAGGATCATCACGTTCCCACCCCCTGCCATGGGCAGGGGCACCTTCCACTAGACCAGGTTGCTCCAAGCCCTGTCCAGCCTGGCTTTGAACACTTCCACGGATGGGGCAGCCACAGCTTCTCTGGGCAATCTACTCAAACAGAGTTGGAGCCAAGGAACAGGTTCCCCTCTGACTATGGCAGATGTGATGCCATGGGCTGCAAGGTCACTGGTTCTGCTGGCACCAGCACCAGATCAAGTCCCAGCCTTCCTTAAACAATAAACAGCAGTTACTCAATATACATCTGCTTTCATTTCAAGGAAACTTAATTTTTGAACATATTTTGTCTTCTTTAGCTACACCACTTGGTAATCATGGAAAGTTTTTATGACCACTGGCAAACCCACTACTTTTTAATTACTGTTCTACCCAGCTGCTAATCAAGTGCTTTATGATATAAAAAAAAAAAAAAAAGTGTGCAGGAGTTGCCGAAATATTTGAATAATTTAATTCCCTCTACATCTTGAAAATACACACAAACCAGCCACTTTTACCATACAAAATGGTGATGTAAAATATGCATATTTTTTGCCACATGTGCTTTTGTTTTTCCTCTTTCCATATCATTTTTTCCCAAACTATCCTGCAGGGAGTTTGCACTCAGCCCTTCATCCACTCTTCATTTACTGAGTTAAGACAGAAACAGGCAGTGTCAAAAAAAAAAAAAAAATCCACCCCAAAAAAAGGAGAAAGCCTCAACTTGAAGTGTCCTGGGATAAATTTTAAAAGGTTTGTAAGACAAAAGAGTGCCAACAGCATGTAGCATGAGAAAGGCTTAATGTTCAAAGAAACACCCTTCAAAATTAATACATTTGATGGAGCTGCAAAAGCCTCTTTAGTAGCAGCCTGCCTGCATTAACAATTTTGGACAGCCTGGTGCCTCTGAGACTCCACTGAGCAAGTGTTTCAGATACGTTTTCTTTATGATGCTGCAGACTGTCAATCTTTACATACCATCAAGAATAGATGCTCCTAAGAAGATATGTTGTGAATACCCATAAGTAAAACTAAGAACAAATAAGCCTAATTAAAAAAAAATAGGGGATTTGATTATTCTCCCTCCCTCCCTCCCTTTCCCCTCCCCACCTCCCCTTCCCCCCATTAAAATAGGGCTGGATTCTGACCAGTGATAGTGATCCAGGACACAACTCTACTGGGTATATGAGACCGTCAAATACCATTGCAGCAGCATATGAAGATATTGCCTGGGGGTTTTATGCCAAAAAAATTACGTAACTAGATCTCAGCCCTTAAAGGGTGATGTTCTTCCTCCCATCAGAATAGTTGCTGAGTCAAAGTAAAAAAAACACTTTTAAAATGCAGCAGTAGGAGAGTCCCATCTGATCCTAAACACACTCTGCCCTCTTGGACAGCATGCATTCAAGGACGATAATGTGCACACAGCGATGCAGCTCGGCTCCGCCTGCTCCTGAGGGCAGCCTCCGTCTCCCTGGCTGCAATTTCGGCTCTTCTGTCCCTGCACCCTCCTGAAGCAGCAGTTCGCAGCACCAAGCTCTGGTGAGACACTTCAAATCTCATTCTTAATTTTTTTTTTTTTTTTTAATCTCTCTTCATTCAAACAGTCCCAGCTTGAGATAGCTTGATATATTACTACGCCTGTCAGGGAGATGGTGAGAATAATACGAGCAAAAAGGCCGGGCTGCTCCTGGCCGGGGCTGTGGCAGGGAGCACAAAGGGGCTGGCGGGGGCGAGGGGGGCACGGCCCGGCATTTCCGCTCCTCTACCTACCTACGTGTCTAATCGCTGCCGAAAAAGCTGCGGCACGGCGGCCCCGGGCTGCGGGACACGGGGGAGCTTTGAAGTCCCCAGCATTGGTTCCACCCCGCACCTCTGACAACGCTGGCGGACGCTCTGCCTCCGCACCTCGCACCAGCACCCCTGCACCAGCACCGAGTCAAACACCCGCAGCAGCTGGGACTGCAGCAGGAGAGCTCTTCCTGGGGCCTCCAGGGTCCCCACCTCTCCAAGCTTCCCCCCAGGAAGCAGCTGCCAAGACAGGGCTGCTGAGCTCTTCTGCACCTTGCACCAGGGTGCAGAGAGGCACGCGCTGCAGGGTCACATCTCTGGGGAAGGAGAAGGGTCCCACAGCCAGGGATTCTGCCCCTCTGGGATGCTAAGATGAGATTTGGGAATCCTGCAAGTGTGATGAGAGCATGCTGTGCGGCACCCAGGTAAGTCTGTGGCAGGGCAAGGAGAAACAGCCTCATCCATGGGACAATGAGGCCGTGCCCTGCAGCAATGAGAGGGGCCACATTGGCCCCCCATGCCAGTGGCAGCTCAGAGACACTCCCTGTGGAGAAGTTACCTCCCCCACTGACACCTGCCCTTTCTGAGACATGCCAGGCTGCTCTGCATTTTTCATATAGGAAAAATTATTTTTCCCTGTGTATCTCTCAATTTAACAGGCCCCACTGTTATCTTCAAAAGCACTACACCAACTTACACCAAGAAAGCTTCTGACCATATCCCAGCTTATCCTGAATCAGCTGGGGAAAACCTACATCCTTGGGGAAGTACCTGTACAGGAATTATCCCGGGTACTGTACAGCTCCCAGGCGAGCTGTAAAGGGGTAACCAGCAGAAATGAGCCCAAACACCTCACCTGTGGCATACACAGAAGTTGTTCCCAGCTTCCTTGCTGCTAGGGGGTTTTGTTCACTAAAACCACCCAGACACAAAAGTGATGGTGTTTGATGAAGGAACACAGTTGACACACACGTCACACCAGCAGCAGTGCTGAGAGCATTGGTACCTGCAGGAAAGGCTGTTCACTCTCCTTCTTTATGGACCTAAGCTCTGCCCTGGTTATTTGACCAAAGACTTCTCCAAGGTTTTTCACTGGGCATTACAAATTTCCAGCACAAACAACAAGCAGTGACTCTGGCTGGTGAACAGTCCAGTAACCTAAACCCAGTGCAAAGATCCCTCTTGATTTCTTTGCAAACAAGATGTTTTCATGAAAAACACTGTGCTTACTCGGGTACCACCAGCAGAGAACCAGAGTCTGGCCTCCTCTGCAGCTTTCCCCATCCCTTCCCTCCTGGTCACAGGAAGGGCTCAGGCAGGAGTGAGGGCAGGATCAGCCCATGAACTGTCAGAATTACAACCCACATAATTCTTCCACATAATTTCAAGCACTTGTGTACACACCTGAGAAATAAATGCCCAAGTTTAATCATTAGGTCACCCTGAATCACACAAGAGCATCATCGGCACAAGATTGCCTCGATGTCCTCCATATTTCCTCATTTCTTTAATACTCTATGACAATTACAAGCTAAAGAATTTTCCAATTAAGGCAAATTACATAAGCAAATGTGGCTTAGTGTAAACAATTAGCATCACACTATTACATGAAAACATTTAATTAATCCACAGATTTTCCAAAAGACTACTGTATTAAAAAAGCATTTGTGGCAATTCTGGTGCCTTCCTTAGCGTCCTGTTCCTGCTGAAACGAGAGCAGCAGCAAGGCTGGAGTATGTGTACCCTCCACCTTGACAGCACACACACACACACACAGAGACACACGTTACCCTTCATTCTGCCCAGGTAGCCAGTGTTTCATGCTCTGGGATATACCTCCCAGATCAGGAGGCTGAAGAAAAAAAAAACAAACACATCCCTAATCCCTAACCTCTAGCATTGTCAATATATTTGTTCTTCTTCCCAATCAAAAAATTAGAAGCCAAATTGTCTTAAAGCACTCTTCATAAATGTTTTCAAAAGGTGAAGCAAAGATCAAAGCAATATACAAAATAGCTCCCTAATTTTGTTTTGTTTTATTTGTTTTATTCAAGCATCAGAGGGGCATTAGGAGGCAGGCTGTGATGATTTTTAATGATTCTGTTATTCCAGTGTACCCAAATCTTTCCCTGCATTTTATTTTTAAATGTTTTCTATTATGGGGCAACAAAGAGCCATTCGTTCTGCCTAGCAGAAACCTTAGTTTTGATTAAGCACTTCTGGTAACCATTTAGGGTGCTAAAATCTATCATTGCATTTAATTATCCTTGTTTTTTTATAGTCTCCTTTATTGCTCATTAAATTACTAAAGATGCTTCTGCGGTTTGTTCTTAAGGAAGGATCCAGCAAGAAACATATGCTGGTGAAAGGTTGCTCAGGTTTCCACAGCCTCTGAAGCTGTCAGCATAAATTCACTGATTTTGTTTTATCAAAGGATAAGCAGCTCTTGTAAAACCCTGGCACTTTGGTCACCAAAGTAATAGTCACATAAAAGAGGCCTTTCAGGTACTGGGCTTGGTGAGCAGCATTATCCCAGAGTTCAAAACATTTGGACTATAATTCAAAGCTGAGCAAATCATTTCGGCTGTGAGCATGGATGTGAAGGTATTTGTTTTCCCTGGGCCGAGCCATCTTGGCATGTTTTGCAAATAACACTCTGAGATCTGCAACACCCCTGGGTGTGTGAGCGGGAGTCCCCTGCCCGTCACTTCTGAGCCTCTGCCGAGGCAGCCAGATGTGTGTACAGTGGGAGACCTTGAAGATGCCAAAGCACTGAAAATACTGCCCACTGTTGCCACACAACATGGAAAAATGGTCCAGAGGAGCAATGGCAGCGTTCTGATTACACCACACCTACGGATGCCTTGAACAAGCGTCCCCTGTGCTGGTCCCATTGCCAAGTGCAGGCCCTGGTTGACCACAAAGCATGGTTCTTACCCCAAACCACAGACATAAGTGGTGACCATTTGGGCAGAAACTCCACTGAAAAAGGACGTAGTTAATTTATATTACTGTTACTCATTTGTAACTGATTTCCCCCGACCTCCTGATGCTCACTGCTCATTGCTTCCTCCTGGCTTCCTCGTGCTGGGAATCTGCTGCCCTTAGGGATGCTGTGGATGGATGTGGATGGGTCTGGGGAGCGTTTTCCCCTCCTGCATGTTCCTCTGCATCCTCCCAGGATGCTGCAGCCAGGACGGCTGTGTTAGAACAGTGCATCACTTGGGCAAAGCTGGCAGCCAAACAAGGGAGGTTTTTCAATCTCCCAGTAATAACACTGATAGACCAAAGCCACAAAACTACAGTAAATTCTTCACTTTTCCCCCTTCAGACATGTGAAAGGATGCAATAGAGTGTCAAATGAATCCATTGTGGGGCACACCACGTCCCGACGCGCAATCTTTGCACCATGCCTCAGCCCAAGAGCCACGCGTACCACAAGAGACCGAAAAACCTGTGCTTCCTTTCTGAAAACCAGCAGCCACTACACACCTTCACCCCTCTCACCTCCCTCCCTTCCTACAATGACTTCAATAGTTTAACGTCACGTTCCCTGCCCAGGAACATGAAGTCTTTCCCGTGCTACATGAAGGCTGACACCAGCAGTATGAAGCATCCTCCCAGCCTCTTCCAGACACCCCAAAATCAAGACCTCCCTCCTGCCCCGTCCAATGCTGGGGTGCCAACATTTTGGCAGCACAGTATATAGCCTGGGCCACCAGACTTTGCTTTACACCAGGCTTTGCAGTTTGGTGAGCCTTAAAAGCAACGTCTGCTCCCTTTCTGACATTTTTTTATTCCTTCCCTTAGCCTGTCAAGTTAGAGGAAAATGGTGATCATAACACATGTGGATGTATTAACTCAGTAATAAGATTACCAGCTGATGTTAGGACAGAACAGTGGTTTTATCTCTGTTTGGTTATTTCATGTAATATTGAAGCCACATTCGTATTCAAACATTATATTACACCGTGGTTTTGTAATCTCAAATGAAAGCTATTCAGTTAATTCTCTGAGACCCATAATGTTCTCAGATTCCCTTTAAACTGGTCTTATTCTGAACTCTATTTACTTAACTGTCAAACCATAAGCAGTCCATCTGAATACAGGAGGGATTTCCCCTTTTCATGAATTTATGCACTTTATCTTTTATCAGCTTAGCAAATAACATGGCTCAAAGTTTTTACAGGTTTCCACTTCCTCTGCTGTTACCTTTTTGCATGAGCTTGTCTTAGCTTTCCATTTAAACAGTGTTGCAGGCACATCCCAGGCCCCAGCAGTTGCAGTTTCCGTGGGGCAGGATCTGCTGTGGCTTTAGGAACAACGTGCATGGGGACTGGAGCTCTGTGTGTCTCCAGAGCAGGGAGACACTCAGTGTCCTGAACATGAGGGTCTCAGGATGGCAGGGATGTGAGATGCCAGGTGTGGTGTTGGCAACGTCTTCCCCACGGGCTGCTTTAAGTTCAGTTTTTCAGACACTGGACCCAGTATGGCCAAACCCATGGCCATCGTCATCCAGGCAAAACACCTTCCTTCCCTCTATTTGTGTCTCTCAAATCAGCTGTGTATACATAATTTTCCCACCTCTGCTATCCAGCCATTTTGACTGAACACCAAGGACATCATCCAAACTGCAGCATCCTTCTCACCCGGACTTTGCCATGTGCCAACACAATCCCTTTTACACCTCCCATAGGGCAGAGATGTTGTAACCAGGGTGCAGAGGAGGCCCTGACCGGCTGGACTGAGCCAGACTGGAGCAGATCCAGAGGGACCAAGCCCTGCTGGCTCCAATGCACCTCATGGTGGTGGGGCTGGTGCCAGCAGAGGGATGCCCAGCTCGTGCTGCAGTGCCCCCCATCCCAGATAGGCACATCTCCCCTGTCAGTGAAACACCAGAAAATAAGAAACCCAAACTAGAAACAGAAGAAAGCAGGTGAGGGACAGGAAAACATCTGGAAATTCCGTAAAAGGTTCATCCATGTCTTGCCTGTGACCACAAAACCAAACCCAAGGCTGCTCTGGATGGTCCTGCTTCACTCCCTTTCTTTCCGATCCTGCATCCTCAGAGCCTGAGCCCACCTTCAGGGCCTGAAAGGCACAACGAAACAATTAGTCATGCTCCATAAAGCTGCCTCCATCCAGCCACCCACAGCTCTGCCCAGCACCTGGAGGACACCAAAGTCTGCACTGGAAAGAGCCAGCACAAAATGTTCTCATCAGTTACAGTGGCCAAGGTCCACATGGCAAAGGCCCGAGGTGACATCTCTGAAGGTGAGAGTGCCAGGAAGCCAGAGCTCCATCCCTTTAATCAAGGCACCAGCAACCAAATCCAAAACTGGGGTCAGAGGGTTTAGGGGCAGCACTGAGTAGCCCCCAGCCACCTTCCCCACCAGGTATCCCTACAGCTCTGGAGGGTGACCCGACACCTCTGCATTGTGTTCAGGTGTTTTGACCATAGAAAGCAGCACTGGGAAGCAAAGCCACACTGCTTAAGGGAAGGAGGCAAAGAAGCATGAGAAAGGGAATATTAATAGGCAATTAATGTCAGGACAGCACATACCCAGAGAAGTGATCAGTGCCCTCTACTCTGGAGAGCTTTTCCTTCCATCTTCACTTCTATTTCTCCTTTGGGAAAACCAGACAGAGAAGCACAAGCCTCCTAAGTGCTGCCTAACTGCTGGCAGCAGAGGCAGGAGCCCACCTTCTGCCAGGGCTGTCCCCTCTGCCAGGCATGTGTCACCCCCTGTGCCCCAACCCACCCTCCTGGGGTGCTGCTTTCCACAGGCTGGGGCTCCCCGAGATGGCAGCAGGAGGGGCACGGCTGCCAGCACGAGTAACGAGTCTGTTTGTCTGGACGTGGTGCTCCAAGAATCAGTGTAGAGATGAAACTGGGGTGGGCTCCAGGGGTGGTGGACCTGCACGGTGACACCAATGTGCCACCTCCGAAGTACCGTATGAGCTGAAACAGCACAGCTGCTGTTTTATCAGTTATCTGTGTTAAACGGCTCTTCCCCCTCACGATTGCTGCATTTCCACGCTCGGATGGGCAGGAGCAGGATGTCAAGGCTCTATTTTGCCAAGCACAGCCTTTGGTGAATGGTGCCTGCAGTTGGGAGGGAGCGTTTCGCAGCACTGCAGTTGGGGTCTTAGAGGGGATTGCAGCATTTTAGTAGCTCTTGGGAACTCTCGACCGAAACACAGTGTGATCGCTGCGGTGCCTCTCCCCTGCAAACAGCCACTCACCCAGATGGCATCCCTGGGAAGAGCCGCCGCGTTATCGCCCGCGCCGCACTCAGCGTTGCGTGGATTCGGCGGGGTGGGAGCTCCTGCTGCTGAGCTGGAGACAAAGTGCGCTCACGGGGGGATGCAAACCCAACACACCGACGCACATTAAAGCTCAGCAGATGCAGGCAGCGCTGGCAAACCACTCGCCCCGTCTGGTCTCGCCCCTGTGAGCTATCTCGACCTCCCTGAACCCCTCCACGGGTGAGCGAGGTTTCTGATCTCCTCGCTCCTCGCCTGTCTGATCCACCCTCCCCAGTTGGGCCGGGCTTCTGATCTCTCAACTACTAATCCAATCTCCCCCCCAGCTGCTCCGGGACTCTGATCTTCCCTCTTCAGCTGCGCCAGGCCCGCTGATTTCCCCTGGCTTCCTTAAGCCTCTGATCTCCCCTCCTCAGCTGCTCCCATCTGGACCCTTGCTGTCCTCCAGCCACAGACAAAGCCCCAACTGCAAAATGGCTCCTGCCCAGCCCTGCCTGCAGGCTGGGGGTCCCAGGAGCTGGGCAGCACATGGCAACGGGGGGACAGGCAGACCCCCAGTCTGGCCAGGTCCCTGCTGTTGGGTGACTCCACGCCCGGGGCAGGTCCCAGGGACTTGCGCACAAGGAGGATGCCAAACAAATACACACTCCTGGAGTGTATTCACCATGTAAGAGTGTGTGGGGCCCTAAAATCTCCCTGCTGACTCCCACAGGCACCATGCATGCACAGTTTCGACCCTGTAACTTATCCACATGGACACTGACACCCATAATGTGCTAATACACTTCAGTGGGTGGCAGAGAGAGGATGGGCTCCCCACTGCTCTCCAACAGAAGCTGCACCTCCACCAGAGTCCTCCACTGGTCTGATCATTACAAAGAGAAAATAAAAGTGATTTGCAAAAGATAAGCACTATTTTCAGGCTTTTTCACCCTCCCCGGGGACGACTCTCCCATTTTCAATGCAGTGAGGAGCCTCTCACATCCCCAGGACTCCAGGAAGGGGGCACCGAGCAGAATCCCACATTGTTCACAGCAGAACTCCAAGCATTGGATCTGCACTGCCACCAGTCGCTGTCATGGCCATAAGCTCTGATCCACCACTGGCCGGGAGGAAAAGGTGGGTGTAAGGATGAAGTGCTTCTGTGGAGAGGCTCTCTTTTCTTCTAATGATGTGGACAAAAAGGGAGGAACATGCCAGGCTGGATCATGGTACAAAGAGTTATGCACAGCTCTGATTACGACAGAAGAGGATTCAGTGCTCCAGGCGAGTGAGGACTAAGCACTGGTATTTTTGTTCCCCCAGAGACAGCCATGTGCTGGCACTTATCCTGCCATAAATAAAAATATTTACAAATTATTTCCCTTGGGCAAGGAAAAGATCCAAGCAACCAGGCAGGAAATGGGAAGCTGAGAGAGGGAAGCAGAGGAAGCAGCACCACCGCTGCCAGAGGAGCTCCCGGGAGCAGGAAGGGACCTTCCCCATATCATTGCCTTCTGCACTGCAGGCAGACAAACTGCACAGCTCCGAGGCCAAACAGTGGGCGAGGAGTAATCTCCCTTCCCAAGAATATTTGCCTGCTAATCGCAACGCATTATCAGCTAAAGCAGTTTCATAATGAAGCAATAAGACCCAATGAAGTTGATGTTATCATAGGATAATTGGCCATGTCAGGCAGCCAGATGCCTCAAGGCAAAAGCAAAAGCTGTTTAACATTCCAGAAGGTCAATCAGCAGATAATGTCCATTTCCTCTGAATTTATTGCCTCCGTATTGGCCATAAATTTATTGCCACCATATTGGCCATTTCATTGAAGGAGCTCTCAGCAATTTCGTCCCTGATGGTTTGTGTATGTACTTGTACTCATGTTAAGATTGCTCCAGGGTTGTAACAGCACTTAAAAACTTCTCCAGTTTTTCAAAATAATAAAGTGAGACAGTCTGACTATGGGCTCAGAGAAGCCAAGCTCTGAGCAAGCAGTAGTTACTATAGCTGTAAAAACAAATGAGCTTCTGAAAGTCTCATCTTGATGGAAACTTCAGGTAACCAATGCATTACTGCAGTTCCAACCATCAAAACAAATGCAGGCTGTGCACAGAAACCTGCTGCCAGATGGTCACAGCAAGGAAGAAGTCACTGCCCCTAATCCAGTGCCTGCGCCTGCCCTGCGCAGAGTTGCAGGAAGTGGGGAAAAGTGGTCCAGCATCGTCCTCACCCCACCCCGACATGGGTTGCCGTGGAAGAGGTGACATACCTGGAGACACATCCCAGCAAGATGAGCCCATCACTGCTGGCAACAGGGATGTAGGGGCACAGGGACACAGGACTCACTGGGCTGAGCTCTGGGCTCTGCCACTTACAGAATCCAGCTCTTGCTAAAAGTATATTTCTCATTCACACACATCGCCCCATGACACCTGCCTCCTTCAAGCTCTAAACTGACAGCAACCACCACCTGACAAGCCCTGGGTAAATCACTCCCATCTCAGGGTCTCTTCCAGCAGAGCCAGCGCTGCACTGTGCGATTACATGCTCCAGCACAGAGCAATTCACTTAGAAATAGGTATGCATGGAAAAGGGAGAGGGCGCAGCCAAAACGCAGGCTTTGTGTAGTGGTACAAGACATCTGATCAGCTTAAACAGCTATAACCATCCATACAAAAGCTACATTCACTCCAACACAAGTAAAAGTGAGGTTGCTTCACTGAGTGCCTGTCCGGCATTTTACAGGAAAGAAAATAAGAGCAATGGAACTTTTCCGTGAGAGGCACAAAACAGGGCAGGACATGGTATCTCTTGAAGAGGTTCATATACTGGAATAAAGAGAGAAATTTTTTTGAGAAGATCCAGGTTACACCAGGGTAAACCTGCTTAGGCCAAAACAAGAAAAGAGGTGATAAGACTAAGGACAGATCTATATTCAGAGGGATGATGCTAGCACGTGGAACCTGCTCTGGACGTGCTGCCCTTTCACTGGCTGCATCACACATGTCTGTCTTCAGTCAGACACTCCCAAATCTGCCCAACCCTTCCCCAGTACTTCCTTTCAATGCCCATCACCGTTGGCAGCCCAAGCTCTGGGCCTGAGCACCTTTGGAGCTGGCATGCTCAGAGCCTTCCCCATACACCATGGACATCCTTTTCCCTCTCGCACTCGCACGTCTGATCCAGACGAAACCCAACAGGTAGGAGGAGGCTGAGAGCACAAGGCTTTCTTCCTCCTGACCCTACTCTGTTAGCAATAGCTCATGATGGCCTCCCGTGGAAATCCCGACCTTGCTCAGGAATCCTGCGCAAACTCTCCCTGATAAAACAGACATCTGCTACCATGAGGCTGGGCAGCCAGCTCCCAAGGGCTCCAGGCAGCTCCCGAGGGTCTGTGCAAGCCAGAAAGAGGATTTCTTACAGCAGAGGCCAGCTAAAGGGCTGCTGCACCCAGGAGGCTGACAGACCCCTTCTCTTGTCCATCCATATATGTTTTATTCCTTCCTGATATCAACAATCTTGAGCGATCCAGAAATTCCTCCAGATAAAGCAACATAGAGGCTCTAATTCAGCATGGAAGTTGGATCTTCTAATTGTATTAGGGATTTATACACTGAGTTAGTAAAATACCATATGGCTCTTGTAATACAGGCTGGTTTTTCCTTGGCAGGCTGTGTAAGCTGCTAACAGCAGACAAGGTCATAACATGTCTCCTTATCACTGCTTTATGTTCTGGATCCCAGTCCAGCTTTTACTGCATGTCATCCAGCAGAGAGATTTGATGTACTTTCTAACCTCCTGCCTTCCCAAAAGGATTTTCATTCCCAAATCTCATGGCTGAAGCACCGCCTCTGGGTTGTCTTCAAAGATATCACCGCACGTCTGGGTTTAAACCTTCCAGTCAGGCATTATCCTGGGGGGAAACCATGTTCTAAATATCACTTCCAGTTTCCACCCTGGCTCACAGGGACTCAGGCTCCCCATCCTTCACCCCACTGCACTCTGCACACCCTCGCCGGAGCTCCAGCCCAGCAAGCATGAAGATCCTTTTTGTAAGAGGTGCCCAACCTCCATGGATCCCAGGGGTAGGACTTGCACTGAACTGGCCCAATAAAAACAACAAATCAAGCTCGTCCACTCATATATAGCCCTTGTTTTGAGGTCCATGGTGGTTGGTTGGCCACCCCTGCTCAAGGCCATCTGCTCCATCACCTTTCCAGTGGTGACACAAGCCTGTGAACACGTGGCATTTCAAACTAGACACAGTTCCTGTGCCATTTCCAAGTGCTGCCAGTCAAACCAGACGGAAATCAACGAGGACAGGCTTGTTCTCTTCTCCTCGTTAGAAATTTCTAAGCTGACATGATACACATCAGCCCAGCAAACTACTTAATACAAGCAACCAGAAATGCAGACACTGCAGGATCTCGCTCAGCCTAAGCAAATCTATTAAATAGATCAAATAAATCTGTGAAATTAATGGGCTGGCCCAAGAAAAGGGAAGGGGTGGGGAAGGAAGGACACCTGCTCTCAACTACACCTCCAGATCTCTCCACCAGCTCCCCTCCAAGCCTACCTTTTCCCACCAAAGGCCACGCAACGTGCCCAAAGGAGGGGACAACACAAGGGCTGTGAGTGCAGCTGCCCACATCAGAAGGCAGGTTTCCTGTGTAAACTCCTGCTGGCAGCTGGATGTTGTTTTTCGGCTTCAGGAGTTGCCATCATTTCACAGGAGTAGAGCCCTGCACTCCTCTTAAATTAATCACCTCAGGGTCTCCCTGCTCAGTTGCACCCTGTCTGTCTGAAGGGCAGAAGTCGCGTGTGGGAAATTCTCCAGATTTCCAGGAAAGGGAGGGCGATTCTTTTTTTTTCCTCAGGAAAGCAATCAAGTTTAAAGTCTGAATATTTGGTCCAGAAGCAGTTTCTCACCAACACACTCCAAATTCAGAAAATAATGACAAAGGCAGGGAGCAACCATTCTGTCACAGCTGCATGACCAGCTCCCACTCAGCCCCCTGCGTTAACCACATACATTCATTCACTTTATGAAATCACCGCAGCAAGCTATAAATGATGCATGAAAATTAAATGAGAGAACTCCAACCAAGGCATGAATCCCCAGCCACATGGCCGGGTTGGGCAGAGGGGCAGACAAAGCAGAGGCAGACAGAGCACTGTGTGCTGGGAAACCAAAACAACCTCCCCAGCAGTCAGCTTTGAAAACCAAAGCTGCGTTTCAGGAGGTGGTTGAAACAGCATCAGTTTGAAAGGTATCAATATTCCAGAACAGGAGGAAAAACAGGCTTCATCCAAAGCGCAAGGCATGTTCAGGGAGACCACCCCTAAACCGAGATTAATTTCAAGGAGAGGTGTTTTCCATGGCTATGTGTTTACTTACACGTATCAAAAGCCCTGGTGCAGTCATGCAGCTGCAAGCAAGGACGGCACACAGGACACAAGGGGTGACACACAGGATCCGAGGACGGCACGCGGGACCATGGGGATGGCACACAGGACCAAGCCTGGGCCGTGCTTTGCCCCAGGTGCTGCCTCATTAAGACCTAAGACTGCACGTGGGCTTAGTCTGTGCCCCACCACTCCTCCTGCTCCTTCTTCGCCACAGCCGTAGGCATTTCTACAACAGCACTGCACATAAAACACGAATGTGGGACATTTCCAGAGGAGTACTGTCATCCTCCCTGGTCCACAGCTGCCCAACTATTAGAAATAACCTGGACTTCCAGGATAACCCTTCCAAAACTAGGGATTGCATGATGAATCCACCCCTCTTAGAAGGGCTGCCAGCCCAACAGAAAAGCACCTGCTTACACTGGGATTTAGATCCATTTGCTCATCAGAGCAGAACTTGCGATTGAAAGGGAAGCTGGAAGAAGAAAAGCCACGAGATGGTCTTCCAGGTTTGTATTCTTTAGCATTAATATGTGAATAGCTGGTGGACAACCTGTCCTCTCCAGAGAATGGACAGGAGATTGTGACTCCATTCCAAGACTCTCATATTTGCTTCCAAACTTTGGAAACTACAGCCGGCACCAGTTCTGGATAGAGGACATCTGCAAGAGACTGGAGCTGTGAATACTTTGCAGACACAGGATTCAAAGAGGTGTCTAAGTAGGGGGCAGAGAAGCAATAAGCAAATCTTACCCACAAGAGCCTGGGATTCCTTCCACAGGCACAGCTCCCAATGAAGCCAACAAGCTGTTCTCCCGTAACATCTGCAGAAGGAAATTGCTTTAATTGCTCTAGATACAATAGCCAAACCTTAGACCCTAATCTGGCTGCCTAATAGTCTTGCTTGGTTGAAAATAACTCTTGTGAAAGCAACCAGCTGGGATGGAGCGGTTGCAGGCGGCAGCACAGAGCAGGACAGGTCTCACCCCTCAGCCCACGCCCAGGGGACCCTGCAGGGATCCCTGCCCAGGAAGGGGAGCTGTTGTAACCCCCAACGAGCTCCAGAACTCCTCTCCCTGTGTCCATAATGAACTCCTCAAACTCCCTGCCTGGGCACTACCTTTTAAAGAGTAATGTTTGACTCATTCCCTAAAATCTGTTCAGGATGGCCAGGGCAGGGTTGGTCCAGCTGACTCCCCTTTCCCTCCTGCCCGTTGTCTGGCAAAAGAATGCAGAGGACAAACCCCATTTCCCCCCCCATGTACAAGCCATGCCAAGAAGGAGCAACACAGCACTCAGCTGGTTTCCTAAAAGGTGTCTTAACATAAACAATAAATATTCATCATCATAATTTCGGATTCCTGCTGATTGCATAACACGGGCGACAGCCAAACATTCCTGGCCAAAGTTGCAGTGCCTGGAGTTAAACATCCAAATAAAGAGCCAGACTGTCAGTGTGCTGCCCATATTGCTTCCCATCAATAACAGGAGCTGACTGTTAACAGAAGACAAAACAGGATGAGAAAATGCGGAAAATGTGTGCACATCCAAACAGCAAGACTGCTTGCTTCAAAGCCAAAATATTGATGTGGGTACCAGGTTTAAAAATGCCTTAACCTTTCTGTTTCCTATGTTAAATAAATCAACTGCAACCAAAATGATCATATATATCTGACATGCAAGAAGACAGCTCCACATATGTAAGAAGAGTGAATCATTTTTTAAAAAATCCATATGGATTTTAGGGTTTTCTTTTTGTCAATAATATTTTCTACAGAAAATAAAATTTTCTTTTATAAGAAAAGTATTTACCAAGTATCAATTTTTTAACCCTCAAGATATTTAGTTTTCTTTAACCAGTCTGGGTAATATACAGGTGAATTGTCTGGAAAATAATCAGTTGCTAAAATAACCAAGAGTTTGATTTTCGAACTTTTTTTTCCCATGAAGAGTATAAACTCTCAACAAACTCTAACTCACAAAGAAAAGGAATAACTATTGTGAAACAGTTCGCTTTCTGACCGCTTTTTTAATCCCCCAGAAAATGTGCTGAGCAGAAAAAAAAGCAACCCAAAATCACAAACCAGAGTCTCATCTTGGGAAGTAGATTAAAACCAGACATGCCAGCTTTATTTTTGTGTCCCTTCAAAATTGATTTTTGACTTCCTTGAGCTTTCAGAGTGCTCTTTAGCCTCTGTCCCAGTTCCCATATGTGGTTACATCGGTCCCACCAGCCACATCACAAGCCCTAACCCAGGGCATTTGTTCTCAGCTGACGCAACACATCCTAGCGCACAAATGGCTTCAGAAAACACAGCTTCCCTTTGAAAAAAAATTCTTCCTTCACTGAACACAATGCAGCTTGAAAAAGAGACGATAAGCTGTATTTTACTCATTGTGAAGGAAGTGCTCAGATACCCAAGTGCTGCAGGGACTTTGCCTCTTTTCCTAAGGCTGTGGCTGCTCAAGTTTGCCGTCCCAAAAGCCCCTGGCCCAGCCGTCCCCCGCCTGGCTGCCTGGGATGCCGGCACTGCAGTCAAGGGTTTTGGGGAGCTGACTTGGAATTCACTGTGTTATTTTTATCGAATGTGACTTTGAGACAAGAAATGCAATTATATTATTTATTATTTTAATTATTGTTATGTATGTTATTCTTATTCTTTGACCTATTGTTATCATCATCATCATTATCATTAAACAGTGGCACTTCTGCTAATCACTGTCCCTTTGGTCATTGCAAATCCTAGACAAGAGGTTAAAGGTTTTACAGGCATCCACATAACACTAACTCTACCAAAACCTAAACTGTCCCAGCACTCATCCTCCATTCCCCGTACCATTGGAGAGAGGTGGCACAGCCCAGTTGCGTTTCTGAAATAAACATCTGAAGACCTTCAGGAAAGGGATGTTGTACTCTGACTCAGAACTGTACAGATCTTTAGACAACTACTGGAATGTCCATCCTGGCTCCGACATGAGCACTTCACTTGGGTGCTGGGCTTTCTGTACAGGTGGACGGTGCCTCAGCGATTTGAGCAGCACTTATGTTGCTAAATTGGATCCCCGTGGCCCAAGCAAAGCACCTTTCGTACACGTCTCCCTCTCTCCTTTGACTACAGAATGAGACAGTTGAGGTCGTTCAGCCTGGGGAAGGGAAGGCTCCAGGGAGAACTTATTGCAGCCTTTCAATACTTGAAGGGGGCCTTTGAGAAAGATGGGGACAAACACTTCAGCAGGGCCTGTTGTGACAGGACATGGCATGATGGTTTTGAATTAAATGGGGTTGATTTAGATCAGTCTGTGCAGATCCATGCAGGGCTGTGTTGAGTCCTGCACTGCAGTGCTGTGCCCTGCCGTGCCTCGCCCTGCCATGCCGGGAGGCTGGGAGTGCTGTGTCGGACCCACTCACCCCTGAGAGCCCTGTCCATGCCTGCTCATGCATGGAAAACCACCTCCCTAATTCCCAGTTATAGGATTAACTGCCACTGGAGTGGAGTGGAGGGCTCCTGGGGCAGCAGGTCCCCGTGTGCAGCAGCAGAGGGACAACAAAGGTGACGCAGCCTTGCAAGGAGCTTCATCCCCGGATGGACAGCAAGAGAGGGGGGATCAGTTGCCCACAGATGTAGATGACACAGTGCCAGAACTGGAGGATGAGTGAGGCTGGGTTTAGAGGCTGGCTGTTGCTCAGAGACCCCAGTCTCTTCTGATCCAGCAGACCCAGGCTTTTTTTCCTTTCACAGGCACGGCCAGAGCCCGTCTGTCCATGGAGGCTTTTATCTCATGCTAGGACAGAGACAGGGCTCTTGAGACAGCTCTGGCTGAAGATGTTGACTTCCAGGTGATCCTTTTTATTGTGGCAGCCATATATTTCAGTGCTTTTTGTGGGTTGGCTTTTTCCCCTTAGCTTTTTCCAAGAAAATATTAGCAAGCAGAATTTGTGGAGTAAATGTACCTACAGGCTTAAAGTGAGGGCACTTAAAATAGAAATAAATCAAAGTGTAAATATGTTTTCATGCACACCTAGGGCCTGATCCTGTGGAGATTTACTCCTGAGAATAATCCCTATCCAGGCAACTGCAGCTGTGCCTTTGAACTCAGCCAGACAACCTGTGAGAGCAGGGGGTATCTCATAAATACCCAGCAAGGGGAGGCTCAGATCCTAGGCTGCCTTAGCTGAGGTGCAAAGAAATTTGGAGAGAAATTTTGGAGTTCACATGACTTTTGGAAGTGTTGGTAACTTCTGGTGATATCACAGGCTGCCCCCACAGACCACTGGTCCTCAGCCATGGACCTACCTGCACAGACACATCCTATCCCAGAAGCTCAGGGGCTGATTTCCATTCTATTTTCCATGGCCTTGATGTCTTGCTGCTCCTTTCACTCCACATCTCCTCTGTTCATAAGGAAAGCAGTTTGGTAGTGGAAAAAATCTGCCTTACAGCTTTCCAGAGAGAATGGAAGGATGTCTGTCCCTCACGGCTCCCTGGAGAGTCCCTTCCCAGCTGAGATCCTCAATTAGAAAGGTGCCTCTCAGGCAGGACCAGGTGTATTGGGCATCCCCACAACGCACCACTGCTTCTGCGATTGCACACAAATACAAACGTAGAGTCAAGGCTCTCTGACAAGGTTCTCACAAGCCATATTTAGATCCAGCAGAGAAGGAGCCACAGACCATGCAGCCCAGAAGACTAAAAACAGTGAATGGTACCAGGTCATGAAAAATAAATTCAGCGCTCCAGAAGAAAAATATCTGTATCTTTCTGCTTCCCACAACCAGTTTGCATCCTGGAACTCATTGATGCAAAGTTGTTGAGAAACTACAAAAAGAAAAAAGTCTTTGTTTTAAATTTTGCCTTTTTCCGTTGTATTTGGGGTGATACATCCCCCTCTGCCTGTGCTGCAGCTCTCTGCTGGATATCCCACGCTGCCCAGCAGGAACAGAGATTGCTCTGCATGGGAAGCCAGCATAGGGCAGCACAGGGCAGAGAGGAGGAGAGAAACTGTGCCCTGCACCCAAAGAACAAATATTCTGACCTAGAACAGGACCCCTGGGCATAACCTTTATGTTTCTTTGATATTCATTTTTCTTGATCTTGGCGATTCTTTTTTCTGCAGCTTTGGGTTTGGTGATGCACATGCACTAACTTCTACTTTGGCTTCCGGGTAGAATTACAAATGTAACTCCTTGCAAAATTATCAAGTCTGGAAACAAGTCTTAGTTTCACAGGGAAAGATTTCTACTTAGTTTTCTTCTCCCTGGTCTCAGTGATGATAGTTCTGAATTTTTTCCACACCAAGTTACATTCAGTCAGGAGTGCTGTCTTTTGGTTCAGATTTGTTCTCCACAACAAACGCTTCCATGCTGCTCAAGCTGCAGGTTTGTCACCTTTGCTACAAGCAGTGCAGGCAGTGGAGAGCCCCGCTGAACAAGCTGGTGTGTGAAAAGCAAGGAATGAAATAAAAAAGTGCCGCTATTCTGAATTAATTCTGCAAATTTCATCATTAACTGATATTTAGCAGCCACAGGCTTAGAAACATCAGTGGAAGAAATATATACACCCCAGCCTGGGTGATTTAAAGCAAAAATTCTGCTTTCAGTCTACCTGCTGATGCAGGGCAGACAGACAGACAAAGGAAAGGGCTGTGGACAGCCCATTCCATGCCAAAGGTGTCACCACCCCCAGCAGCTACAGCTCCAGACCTTCATAAAACCGCATCAAACACTTGTTCTGAGCAAGAGACCCTGGTGCTTTTTGTGTCCGTACTTTGGGACGGCACAGTCCCCAGTGGGGAGGTGTCTCTGCTGTGAAGCAGTCCATCTGGGAACGGGGCACCTTGGGGCAGGAGCTGCTGCCTTGATGTGGGTGGCAGAAGAGTTCAGAGAACTCTGGCTCCACCATCAACAGCAGAGCTCAGCCTCAAACCCCAGCCCTTCCCTCGCCCAGAAATACATCAGCCAGGCGTTTTGCACACTCTTTGGTGACCTTTTCTGGTTCTCAAATCAACAGAGCGCAGAGCCTGAGGTTTGCGGTGGCCTGGCGCGTGCCAAGGTCTCCAGGCAGGCTTTTCCAGCGGGTTTGTTTTGGAATCTCTGACAGGCTCAGGGTGGGCCAAGAACAGCGAGTCGTTCTGTATCAAGTCCTGCTTAAACCCCAGGTTAGTCGTAATTTATTTACAGCTTGGATTGCCTTCTCTCTGCCCTAAAACTACAAGAGAGCAACAATTTCTCTTTACAAGACTCATGATTTCGCAAGATGAATATATTCTACTTTGTTTTTCAATAGTCCAGTGATTTCACGTCAAACCTGTTCAATTTTATTCTCCTACAACATGCAGAAGAAAGCCTTTTTTTCCCCTTGCTTGTTCTGAGCCCAGAAAGTGAATGAGGACTCCAAAACAAAGCCTAACAGTGCGCCAGGGAGATGTTCACCACAGCAAGCTCATGACCATCACTGCACAATGCAGGCAGAAACCGCACCATTTCTGGACTGAGAAAAGGTGAAATATAATGTGAGGCTGGTTCACCCTTTCACACCACGTGTCCTTATACTTAACATCTCGAGAGCCAGCACAAAAAGTTACTTCACCACTAGGCAGAGTGAAGATGCGGTGCATCTGAGTTTGCCAACATGTCATATCTATATACCTCAAATTTTTGTCAAGACACAGCATGAGGGCAGTAGACACTTGGAAGTCCCAGAGATGGTTCTTGCAGAAAGAGCGCATCAGAGTGAGCCCAGCAAGGCTCTTGGATCTGACACTGAGGAATATTCATTTGCTGAACATACTGCACAAAAATCAGGACGCAGCAAAGCACAAAACTGCCTTGATTCCTTGCACCCCTGGTCCGCCCTGCGCACTCACCCCTCTCTGCCTGGGCAGTCCTGCACAGGCAGCTCAGCCCCAAAGGTCACAGCACTTGTAAACTGGAAAAAAGCTGCTCATCTGCACGGGAGGGCAACTGAGCAGTGAATCAGCTTCTGGAGTGACTATGCAAGATTATTTGTAACGTTGACTCTTTCCGTAAGGAGCACTTCCCTTTTATGACAGCGGAGCTGGAGGTGATGAAGTCTCCTGAATGAAGACTTTGTCTCTGCCGTGCCTCGTACCAGACTTGGAAGTCAGAAGGTCTAGTCCCAGCCTTAAAAAAAGCCTCCTAAAGAAGCCAGACAGAGATGCAATGATACTTTTTATTACCCAAGGCACTTACAAGCGCCCAATTACTGCATACATTTGTAAGGAGAGAAAATTAAATCCAGATCCCACCTTCAGATTAGGAACTCTCCAACTGCCAGTCCTTTCTGGCCTCTAGGATGCCTCTAGGAATCCTGCACTGCCCCAACAAGGGGGAAAATACCAATGGTTGCGAAAGACCCTGTTCTTGGTATCACATCTCCTAGAGAGGCCGAACTTCCCTGTGTGTCCTTCTTGCTCTTTCCCCGTTATAAGAAACAACCCATGGCCATTCAAGTAACAGAAGCAACACCACTGTGTTACTGACGTGACCAAATGCAACCAAGTGAAGGTGAATTTAAAATATTAAGTATCATTTTGATTCGGAGGACATCAGTCATCTTAGAGGAATTTTAAAAAAAAGAAGAAGGAATAGCAGCCTGCTTTTAGGTATCCCAAGAGGAGGAGTAGAACAAAACTCATCACGTAAATAATACGCTTAGCCTCAGTTTTAATTTAAACCATATTTTAGTGTCTCAGCATAGCAGGAATTCCATAACTTCCTTCCAGCTCACATCATTGCTACAAATATTTCTGTCCACATTATACTTGCAGCTATGCAGGGGTTGTGTTAGCAACTCCCGTGTTGGAAATGGCTGGAAAAGAACCTGATCTTTACAAAGTTGTTTCTTTTGACTATTGCATCTAATTCAGTTCAAATACAAGGTCTAATGTGAAAAGGCTATTAGTCATCAAAATTATGGTTTTATCAGCAAACCAATAGCCATGACACAACTATTCACTGAGACTGAGTGGCAAGAAATGACTCTTCAAATGAATGGGCCCAACGCAGCAGAAAAAGTCATGGAGACCATCCACACAGATGTACAAAGAAAAATAAGATCACTAAAATTCCTAAAATAGAGAAATACATTTCTTTTGCAATACTCACAAGTATTTCAGTCAGAAAGCTTGGCTTTATCCTAATTTGGTCAAATAAGCAAGGAGATATGCACCAGCCTGCAGTACCAGGCACAAATGTCTAGGAGGAATATCAGCATTTTTGGCCAAAACTCACACATTGGAAAGTGGAGCTCCAGAAATGCCCTCCACAGTGTCCTCCTGAGTGTATGGGAGCGTGGATCAGAGCATTGCTGTACACAATGTGACTTCATTAATGGGCACAGTCCTGTCATGGGCAATGGTAGGCAAAGACACTTCCCACAGCAGCTAATAAACCATGTTAAAGCACTTTAAACATCACCAGGCTGCACAGACATGCAACGGGGTTTTGGTGACAGAGGAGCGGAGAGTACAACACACCAAAAAAAATGGCTGGCAGTAAGCGTGTGTCACTTCAGCTTGATGACACTTCTCCAAAATTTCTCTCTAGCGGGGTTGGAGACTAGTTTCGTGTCACCAGAAAAATTTAAGCGCCCCAGAGAAGAAACACCTTCTCAAGTACCTGTGTCATTTCAGAATCAGAGAATCATACCAATGTCCAACCCTGCCTAGCTCTGAAATACAAAGGCACTTTGGGAGTGATGCCCAGTGAAAAATCGTTGAATATTATGGGCAGAGGATAAAGGAGAAAGAGAAAACATTTAATAATCAACTGTCAGGTTGTTAAAGAACAATACAGGCAGAGATAAAAGAGAGAGGTTTGAAAGCTCTCAAAGTGAAGAGGCAGAACGCATTATTTGTGTTTAGTTAACTAGATAAAAAGCACACTGGACATACATATTTGATTTTCAGCTGGGATGAACTGACAAACCAATAAGCCTCAGAAAAAAAAGAAAAGCAGACAAGTCACCCCCAGCAGCAGCACCAGCCACCCCAGGGTGCAGTGTTGGGGTGAGCCTGGGTGGAAAAGGAGTGTGTGAGGTGATCACAGCTCTGAGGATGGTTGGATCAAAACGCTGGAGACATTTGTCTCAGAATTACTGCATTTGGGGCTGTTAAATGCTTCTCAATCTGTTTTACCTGCAGGCTGTCAGCTGGCAGAAGCCAGGAGCAGGACATGCACAAGTCATTGCATTTACTCTCCTGAGGGTCCTCCCACACGTCTGGAGTGCTGCTGCCCGGCAGTGAGCTCTGCACAAGGGGGGAGCTGCAGGGAGCCCACAAGGGTGCTGGGGATGGCAGTGCCTCTGAGTGACAGTGGCCTGGGAGTGGAAAATCACAGAATGGTCTGCTCAGCTGCCACACTACAAAACCAAATCGCTCCTTTCCAAAGTAGTGATTTAGTGCTGCTCCACCCCACCAGATATAAAATCATTCCACTTTGTTCTCAGAAGTCCACACTGCCCTTTTCATTTAACACAAGCGTCCCTCTGACCTCATGTCAGCAGGAACAAAAAAATTTTGCTTTCAAGGACTAGTAAAAAATATCCTTCAAAATAAAGCAGAAAGAAAAATATTAACCAGAGGAAGGACAGAGCGGTTTCACAAAACCACTGGAAGGGGTGGAGGGGTCTCCCCTTAACCAGGACCCAGGAGTCCTCCACCAGGGAGACCTCCTTTCCAAAGTGCTCTGCCAGCCCTGCAGCTCACGTCAGGATCCCATTTCAGCCTCCCCAGCATTCCTCACCAGATTTCTTTTCCTCTCTTCCACCCTGCTGCCTTAACCACCAGTTTCCCCTCTATGTTTGGACTTCGCTAAAGAGTTTTTAGTTGAATCGTAAATTCTTCAGATACGAGGTTTTGTTCACCCTGAAACTATTAGCTAGTCTGGGTCAGATTCGTCAAATAGTTTGGGCTGGAAACTATGTGTTCCATGATGGGCAGGGGGATAGGGTTGCATCACGGTTGATGCAAGCGATCTACAACATTCAGATGGATGCCATGCACTCAGCCCCTCTCTCTCAGGACTTTTTTGCGCTTTAAAAAGTAGAACACATCCTGTGGGAGCCCAGGAAACTAACAGCAGGATTTCCAGAGAGCCTGGGATCAGGTAAAGTGCAGATCTGCACACACCCCACATCTCAGATTAGGCTGGGTAGCAGGCAAACCTTTGTGTTGGAAGAGCTCCAGCTGCTAGGAAAAGCTTTAAGAGTGATGCAGAGGGAGAGGAGCAGTTCTGTTCCCGGGTGAGGAGGGCAGGAGTTCAGGAACTGGGACTGTGCACCCCCATCCCTGCTCCATGGAGGGGTTCATTACTGACAGCAGGGGAGGAGTGCCTGAGGAGAAGGCACCACCCCAGGTGGCCCTTTTTGAATCGCTGACAATTAACAGAGAACTCAGAGCTACCAAGAGGAGAAGAAAGAAGAACATAAATTACCCTGGCTCATAAACGTGTTGTGACGTTGTGCAATAAAAGTAGGATAATGACATGGGGAGTCTCATTTTGAACCAAATTTCCCAGTTCCAAGGAAATTAATAACATGAGCTTTCAGCAATGCAAACTAACCCAGAGGGCACCTGGTGTCCCCCATCCCTAGAAGGAGCTTGTAAGTTTGTACTGCCAGTGCAGTTATCAAGAGGCAAAATCATATGCAAAGAAATCAAAGCCAACATCAAAACCAATGCTTTTTTTCCATCTGCCTCCAGTCTCCATCATCTTCCTGTGCACCAGAGAGCACAGCAATTCCCCACACCACATCCCTTGAAGCCATCCCAAAACTTTGTTAAAATTCACTGCAATATTAGATGCTGATACAAGTGTGGGTCACAAAATCACCCAGGATTTCCCATCCTGTGTGGGCACCCAACATGTCAGAGAGTCAAGCCTCTTTGCAACAGGGCATATCCCTGTGGATATCAGTTTTGTGCCTTCCAGGGTACAACAAAACTGCTTTCCAGTCCATCCTGGTGTCCTCAAGCCTCCTTGATTTCCAGATGAAAGAGGGCTTCACGTGGTGGGTCAATTCAGCACCAGGGTGATGTATTTCCAATACAGCCCAATCTGTGGTGGGGGGACCCACATCTGGCTGCCTTGCAACCATCAGGAGGTGAGGCTCCAGCACGAGGGACTCCAGTGCTCTCTGTGAAAGTCAAGTGTGGTGGGGTTATCTGCAAAGGGCTTGTTTTATTTTCTAAAAGAAGAGAAAAGGGTTACAACAACCTCCATAGTAAGGAGCAGTAGTGTTGTCTTGACCTCGGTATTCCTGACCGGAGAGGAGGAGATTCGGGATCTGGCTGATGTTGGTTTTGCTTTGTAAGACCTTGACCTGCTCCTTTTCTGCTGGCAGCATCGATGGGAGAGAGTTTGGTACCACATATCTGAGCTGCAGGAGTCTGGAAGGTTACTGACTGAAGGAGAAAAATGCTGAAATCCACAGAAAAGTAAAGGGAAGCTGCAGGGAGAAGAGGCGCATTTTGCTAATTTATTTTTTTACATTGCAACATCTGTGCTTACATGAAAAGGGTCATTAACTGAAGATGCGCAGAGTACCAGCACGTCTACAGAGGCTTTATACAATTTAGGAGATCACTACAGTGTGCAGTGCAGGATCATTTAAAATTCACAAACAAATACTATAAAACACCTTTGTAGGTATTTTAATGGTCCAAAACAAGTACTGTGTACTACTCGATAGACGCAATTTTTCCTTTTTACTAAATCCCATACGTAAAAATCAATCTGTTCTTTTTAAAAACAGAGACTTTTTTTTAATACACTATTTTAAAAGAATAAAGACAGCTCCCACTGAGATGTCTATTTAAAAGTTCAGTACATTCTGCTGCCTTATTTTATCTAGCAATGATGAACTAAAAGAACACTGAAAATTCAATCATGATGGCAATAATATTTGAAAAGGCTATAAAAAAAGAATTATTTAGGTGGTAAGAAACATCTTTTGCTGAAATTCTGAACTCTGTATTTCTGTTTCATTACATGAAAAATAATACGAGCCCTATGCAGAAAACGTGTTCGGTGTGCCACTTTGATGGAAACAAAACAGCCTTTTAAAAGCATG
The DNA here is from genome assembly GCA_013398855.1 of Mohoua ochrocephala. Lineage (NCBI taxonomy): Eukaryota > Metazoa > Chordata > Aves > Passeriformes > Acanthizidae > Mohoua > Mohoua ochrocephala. The sequence goes on along the minus strand of VZTA01024166.1, from coordinate 232,706 downwards.
GAGAAATGAAAGGTGATTTTTAAAAAACACAGGTATTTGCAAAGAGCCATTTACTCAGTGTTCTGAATCATGCCATTCCCGCTCTTATACTTTAGCCACGTCTTGGATAGTTTGCATAAGTATGCATTTATTTACTAATCTTCAAAGAGTCCCCATTTTTCCTAGCTTTCCACTGTAGTCATTAGAGGTCACAACCCTGTAGGAAATATGGGCTGCCATGGTAACACAAAATGTCTGCTACAGGCTTAGTGTAATTCCTCCCTAATAGAAAAACAACAGCAGCAAATCCTGCCTTTGATAAATGGGCTTATGCGTTGTAAGAAGCCGCTACCTAGAAAGGTGTCTATTACTTCAAAACAGCTCTAAATGAAATAAATGTTATTAAAGAAATAAAAAAAAGGGGAAAACAAACTCATACGTCATTTGAAAAAATAAATGTGGCTAAGGTACACAAAGGAGAACATGACAATAATCTGCCGCGTGGATCTGCAATGTCTCGGTGAATACAGTGGCTGAAGTTTGCAGGGCATCATGCTGCAGCCCCTCAAACTCTGCTCAACAAGTGTCTGCTGAACTCTTCTCCTGGCAAACCTTTCTCATCACAAGGAAAAAGTCCGCATTTCCATGTGCCTGAAAAAGCAAAAATTCAGGAGGAGAGCATCACCTCTCTGACTACAAGAAGAGAGCCTGGCCTTCTCTGCTTGGAAATTCCTACAGAAAAAAAATGCGTCCGGTTCCAATAGATAACTGGGGTTTGGGAGTGAGGAAAAATAAAGGTCTGTTTGATCTGGTGGTTCATGGGCATTACCAGCATTTCAGTGAAATCTCACCTCCCTGAGAGAAGGGTCCTGGTGTGACTGGCTGGCTCACCAGGGTGGATATTTTGGAAGGGCTTTGGCCACCTCTCACAGCTACACCCTACCTCACCTTATGCTTCCTAGTCCTGCCTACCACTCCCAGAGGCTCCCATCTCCTCTGTCGCCTTCCTCCTACAGAGCTCACACATGAAGGGCTGGTTTTCTTTAATTTTTCAGCCAGGATTTTCCTGAGAATGTTTTTTTGTGTCATGGGTATCCCCCACTCTCCATCCTGTACCACCATCAGGGCACTGCTCGGAGGGGCTACACCCTTGGTGTGTCTGCAGCAACACGGAGCCTCCCCTCAACCAAATCCTCTTTCTCGTTGTCTTTTGTTTACATTCCTCCAGCCAGTTTTCAATCCAGACAGCAGCAGTCGTATCTCCACCAATTCAAGTTAATTTTTCAATGAAGCTCTACTCCAGTCCTCAGGATGTTTGATTTACTACTCTTTTTCTCTGTTGTTTTGGGGTTTTTTTAAATGACTTAATTTTGCCTGATAAAATACAGTTCCTGTAAACACTTGCAGTCTGCTGTTCTTTCTGCTTAGAGTTGGTATGCCCATTGCTTTAGGTGCCAAGATGGAAAATTTTAATTTCTCAGGGCTTGCATTGCTTTGCAGCAAGATGCAGCTGCTGAATCCCATACACCCAGGACACCCCTCTGGAGATACCTCTCTGCAAGGGGACAAGAGTCTTCTCCTCAAGATGTGAACCCCTGTGATTGCCTGTCAGAGGGTCCCTCTGTGCTTTAAGCCTGTGCCCAAGAAGAAACACTGGAAGCATAATTAATACTTGTGGGTGTTAATGCACCTTCCCTTGCTTTAGTCTAAAAGGGCAACTTCATCTGCAAAGCTCTTCTTTGCCTATGACACTGTCCCCATATACTGCTGTGAACACGCTGCTGGTAGTTGAGAAACAAGTCCTTTACATGCCCGTCTCTGTGTAACCACCACTGCATCTGGCAATAAAACTGAGTGCTCCCCAAAATGATGAGCCAGGTTGAAACACGGCATGTGGGGAGGTTTGGATTGGATACTGGGAGGTTTTGGATACTGGATATTTCTTCCCCAAGGTGATTGTCATGCATTGGAACGGGCTGCTCAGGGCAGTGGTGGAGTCACCATCCTTGGAGGTATTTAAAAGATGGGTAGTTGTGGCACTTGGGGACATGGTTTAGTGATGGGTTTGGAAGTGCTGGGTTAATGTTGAACTCTTAGAGGGCTTTTCCAACCTAAACAATTCTATGTGCTCAGGTATGGGGGGACTATCCCATGTCAAGCAAAGTGAGTGAGCTGGTGACACCCCACAGCAGGAACTGAGGGATGTCCCCGGACACAGCCCTCCAGGCATCACCCTCTCACTATCTGTCTCCAACTGCTTTCTGCTTCTCCAAAGAATCACAGAATCATTAAGGTTTGAAAAGATTTCTGAGATCATCAAGTCCAATCACTTGTTTACTTATTACTCTAAGAAAGTGGAAGATCTGGAGTAAATTTAATGAGTATAATTCTTTCCACACTATTGATGAAAGTAAAAGCTCTTCTGTGCCACTTCATGCCACCTCATCTCACAGCCAACAAGGAGCTCCCCACATCTCCATCCAGCTCCCAGATGACTCTTGCATCCACGTGCAAAACCCAGAGGCACCACAAAGATTGGAAGCAGTCCCGGGGCACCCGAGCTCTGCATCCAACGAGCAAATCAACCTCCTCTATCAATGAAGTTTGACTAGGCACACAGCTGATGTAATATTGGTAAAGTACAAGGAAACACGAGATTCCAAATCACTCCCACACACCCTCCTGCACTGCAGAGCTGCCACATGGCATCACAGGGCCTCCACCGGCACCGCCGTCCCACCGCGAGTCCCCGTGCGGTGCAAATTACCATGGCAGGCAACCGCCCTGAGGAGGAAGGGCTGCTGCCTCTCAAAAGGTATTCAAGTAATTTATTTTGACAAGTGTAGCTTGATTTTAATCATCAATAATTTTTCTGAGCAAAGTGTCTTCGAGTAAGTGGGCTGTAGTCTATTTTGTAAAAGTAATGAAGTTGGAGTAAGAGGAGGGCTCACTGCAGCCTTCTGCTGTTAATCCCTGCTAATAAAAGTGGAAAAATTACAGAAGTTGCAGATAAGCAAAGTGTAAATGAGTGAGGTTTGGTGCAGACGAGATACTTTCACTTTTTGCTGAGAACAGACATAGCAAAGTACCCGACCCCTCGACTGTATTTTCCAATCCTACATACATTGGTTGGGCTATTTGGGCTCTGCAGTTACAACAAAGAGATCAGCTGCTCCCCAGAGAGTGAGCACTGCAGTTTGTAGCCACTGAGGAAATGGGTGGAAAGCAGCTGCATGTTGGGGGAGAAGAAAGAAGTACCATTTACCCGAACCACGGTCAAGTCAAGAGAGTTCACCTTCATTAAACTTTGTGACTGTCATTTGTTTCCACCCATACAACACCAATGGTGTTTGTTATCAGCTGATCTTCAGCCTGACTTGCAGGCAAAGCCTCCTGTAGGGCACAGGCCACCTGTGGGGCAAAAGACCACGAGACAGTTTTGATGTACCCACAACCATTTAGAAAGCACGTGGCCAGTATCAGAGACGGTGACACACACACAGGGTAACTCCTGCACGTGACCCACGCTGTGAGCTTTACTCCTGCACACTGCTATAACCATCCAGAGCTGCAAAAGCAAGGGACGTGGTGTCCTGTCCCCCCATGTGACAGCTTCCCCAGGACCTCCTGCACACACACGCCATGGCTGGTTTGAACAAGCTACTCTTTTGCTCTCACAGTGATCAATGTAAAGCAGTCCATTGCTCAGCAATGACATTCTATTCCTCCTGCAGTCTTACAAAGCTCTAGGACTCTCCAGCATCCCAAGAGGCAAATCATCTCAACTGTGGCAACACCAAAGTGGCTGTTTTCCTTGTTCCCAAGTGGGAAGTGATGAACACCACATCTCCCCCTTCTCCAACCCCCGGTCCTGTTTTAGCAGCACTATCCACAGCTACAGCCATGGAGAGAGTGGTAATGCTGGTGTTGAGGCAAGAAGGAATTTCTGCACGATTTATTATGAAAAAATACCTGTGACTTAGTTTCCCCAAGAGCTGTGTGCTTCAAAGAGACAGTTTTGCTCCCAAGTTTACTTTTGAGGCACCCAAGCCACAGCAATGCAGTAACTCCCACGTGATGAGTTTTGGTGGCCAACACAAAGTAAGAGGACTGGCATTTGTGGCAACCACTGGCAGGGAAACCCTTGCACAAAGGATGCTACCAAGAGGTCAAGGACATCACTAAACTGATGCAATTGCTCTTTTTTTTTTTTTTTTTTTGACATTTTCAAATTAAAACGGTCTTTTGTATCAACAGTAAAGAAATTTTGCTGAATTTTTATCTACTGTTTTGAAGGCTGTTGCATCAAGTCCTTACTTTAAATTTCCATCTTTGTCAATACAAAATGATATTCTGTCAACATCAAAATATCTGGAGAACATTACCTGACATTTCTGCTTGCAAGTGCGCTTGGGGAGCACTTATACATTTATTTGCCTGGAAGATATATGGTTTTAACTGACTCTCAAGTTGCTCACTTTTCAGAAGAGATTATCAAAACACTGGATAAGAAGCTCAGCACAAAACTTGGAAGGAAACCATAGGAGAATTATCCTATAGGAACTGATCTAATATATCAAATCAGACCTGCATGTAACAGCCCGAGTCATCGCTGTGCCCTTTGTATTTCTTTGTATCACTTTATTCTTCAGGGAGCGGGGGAAAAAGGGCCACTTTTTCAAAGAATAGATGAGCCTGGCCACAAAAAGCTCCTCCCAATGTAAGTAAGTTATTTCGCCTGGGAGAGCCCTTCCTCCAGCCAAGGAGGTTGGAGGGGAGAGGCGGACCCTTCCTCAGGAGAAAAGCCCGTCCTGTGCGCTGCCGCTCCCCGGCGCGCCGGCGCGGGGGTTTACAGGGGCTGGAGACCCCGGCCGTGGCACAGTCCTCCCTGCCCCACGGGGCTGGGGGTACCCAGGGGCTGGAAAACAGAGGCAGGGGAGCAGTCCCTTCCCCGCGCCGCCTGCCGTCATTTCTGACACAAAAGGGGAAAATGCAATGTTGCACCAAGTTATTTTTCAACCAAAAGAGGGTTACTTTGGAATAAAAATAATTCTCTTCAAATCCTTTCCATCACATTTTACTTCTTGTGGGGGAAAAAGTAAATATGAAGTTACTTTTTCTCACTCTGAGGACTAGCCATCACGTTTACCAATTTCACTATGAGACAACAGAGCATTTTCTCACTCTGAAATCCAGCCGGTTTTGCTATGACTACCACTTCCTAGTGCCAAAAAAGAGGAGGCGGTTCGGGGGGGAAAATCACCTGTAAAGAATTAGGTAACAGAGTGTGAAAGGTCTCTGCTATTCAGGAAATACTTACTGCTGGATTTAATTACAGATTGCAACTAAACCCCCCTTCCCTTTTTTTTTTTTTTTTTTGAACTTCAGACATACAATAACATGACATTTATTGAATGTGGTAGTGTTGCAGTGCTTGGGATAGTAAAAAGCCTGGAGAACTCTGTTGTTTACGATAAACTTTAAAAATGTACTTTATACACAAGATTAATGAGAGTTTTATGGAGAAAGCACATTTTATCCATCTGCATTAGGAAGTACCAATTACAGAAAGAAGAGGCTGCAGGGAGCAGTGCCGGAGACCTGCCCAGGTGCCAGGGCTGTGCTGGCAGCAGCACTCCCCAGCCACATCCCGGGGGCAATCTGCTTCTTACAGCCCAGCAAACTCCCTCCCTGCTCCCAGCACAGGAATTGGCTTCATCTAGTCCCTCGCACATTTGGTCTAAATTGCGTATTTTCTCCTCAGTATCTCAGCTGAGATGAGCGGTCCCGATACAACGGTATTAAATGTCAAACGAGCAAAAAACAATGTGCAAAGCCAATGCAACTCTGTATTTAATTTAGACAGTGTCAAAGCAAGGAGCAGAAAGGAATGGCTTTTTTTTTTTTTTGCACATTTTTATAAAACCACCAAATCCAGCTCGTACTTGAGGCTCCTGTCCTAACCACCTCGCCAGAATCCATTTCTTCACTCATTCCCTACCAATATTAAGTTAATCAGCAGTAAGCAAAAAAAATCTAACAATATCTGCCTGCCTTTGAGTCACTAATTATGCAAGGCAATGTTAAAACTTTTCCTCTGTTGTGCATTTAATTTGCCCACTTTGGAACGAGACATTAGGATTTTATTTCTAAATGTATTGATTAAATTGTGTTTCTGCATCTGCAGCCAGAAATACAGCAGCTTTCCTCTCTGCGTAGGTAATGAGGCATCCAACGCCCTGGAATTCATTTAAAAATTTGTATTCCATCGTAATTATCTCCAGTCATTGTCCATAATAAAACAATTTGTTATAGATCAAATACTGTGCATACAGATACATGGATTTGGTATCAAGAGTGTCTCTTAAACTCACAAAAGGGAATAAAACCCAGAGTCCAGGCAAAAAATCTGTTCCCCGGAAGGTGTTATCCTGTCAGTGCTACAGGGTAATTTACAGGATCTGCCACATTTAGGAGCCTGTGGCTTGACTTTTTTTGGCTTTTATGAGCTAAACAACAGAAGCAGGGTCACTGGAGAGATTAAGTTTCCTTTCTGCACTAACGTTAGGGAGAGAGCCAGAGAGAGACACGGCAAATAAGTGCTCTGCTGTACCCTGAAAATTAAAATACAGCTGGATTATGACTCTAATGATGCCAGCTTTTGCAGGGCTCTTAGCCCCCCAACACACAGCCACGGGCACAGAGAACTTGTATCCTCAGCATTTAACCAAACAAGGAATTAGAAAATGTTTTCTTGCCTTTTTTGCTTCTGGAATTGTTTTTTACCAAAACAAAAACCTGCTCCCGTTCCTGCAGAGCACAGTGGGAATCAGCAGGAAATTCTTCCGCTGATACATTCGTCTGCAAGGAAGCTGCGTTCAGTGAGGTACCAATGCCAGTGGAGTAGCATGAAGGCAGATTTTTCCCTTCCTCTGTGCTACAAAAAATAAAAATTCAGGCGATAATTTACTCTGCAGTGCAGCATCCAAAGCAGGAGCACGGGTCCTCCCATTCCTTAAAAAGCACACACACGAGGGATAAGGAAAAAATAAAATTGGAAGCATATTCAATTTTCAAACCTTTTCTTTCGATAGGTTATAATTGTAAATCAAGGGGGGAAATCCGATTTCAAATTCTGCCTGCATTTTTTATACATCTGCACTTTTGATTTATCCAAGTTATATGGGAGCAGAAGAGGGAATATTTGCCTCTATGCTTCTGAAATGAAGAGACAAAACCTTATTGTGCAATTGTAGCAAAATATGTAGGCAAAACTAAGAAAGTTTCCTATTTTTTTCTTATTTTACTTCCCCCCTCTGTTTCCTGGAAAAAAATAATAAATTTTACACTGCAAGTCTATTCCGGAGCAAAATGGTATTCATCGCAGGAAGGGAATTTAACCTGATAAATCAGCTTTCTGCAGCTCTTGATTGAAGTGGTTCATGTTCGCATTTGAATGAGTTTTCTTTACCTACACATTTTTGTTTACTGGTTTAATAAATTATGGCAGACCTTTAAAACACGATTGGAGCTGTACAGGGTAGATTTGCAATGAGCTAAACGGGGCAGCAGAAGGTAAAGGCACAATATTTTAGTGCTTTCAATAGGAGGACTCTGATTTTTTTTTTTTTTCCATTATTATTATCAACATCATGAAATGAAGAGCTGAAGTCTAATGCTCTTTAGTGATCATTTTTCAAAGAAAACTCCAAAAGCAGAAGGAAACTGTTTAAATCCAGAAACTATTTTGAACCAGTTATCTGGAAAAACTAAATTAGAATATTGTATTAATATACTCAATTCATGGAGTAATTTAAAACTGCAGCAGAACTGCAAGAAGAAAATTAGACATTCAACAAATGACTTTTTAAACGAAATTCTTCGGGATAGTTTATGGTATTAAAGTCTCTCTTCTTCTTTCCATATTTTCTTACAAAGCATTTGCTACCAAAACAGCAATGACTTTGCATTTCTTGGGAGGCGGCTGATGGGATCAAAATGCCATTTCTTAAACCAGAGAACAAACCAGGTTCGTGCCCTGCAGTTTTGTAGGTGTTGTTATTAAATGATGGACAGATAAGACAAGTGTATCCTTTTGTGAACAAATTGTGAGATACCAAAGGGATAGTCACGTTAAAAAAAATACCAAGTTATTTATATTTTAAAAGCAAATTTCACAATTTTGTATGAATAGTTGTATTTAGGTATCTACTGCATTTAACATTATTGCTGAAATCTAAACTAGATATGTAAATTCTGCTTTTTTTTTTTTAAATTGGGATCCATAGAAAATACAAACTAATTAGCCGCATGTATCAAAATTATTAATGTAACCTCAGCTATTCAGTTGACTTGCATTATGTAATATACGATCCAATAAATTAGGTGACATAACAAAACTAAAAATCAGGCTTAGCTCTCAGCACAAATTAAACTATAAAACATTGTGCTCAGTGCTTGAAAACACCCCATCTTTCATTTCTAAATTATTTAAAAACTAATAAAGGTGGTTTCAAAAAATAAGGAAAACAAACATATTCCAATTTGGTGGGAAAAATAATTGAATCTGACAATTTTATAAAAGGACTTTGTCTAAGCAGAGCTACAATGCACAAATAAAACACAGTGATTACAAAATAGCCATAATCATCCGACTGGCATTTTACGTGCTTGATGCTTGTAAAAAATGGAGATTATAAACCGAGCACCATAAAACCCCGCATAGTCGAGAGAAGGAAAACCCCCCAGACTCGAGAACACAATTGCTCTGCACCCTCCCTGTGCTGCAGCCTTTCACTCCGAGTAGGCTTTTAACCAAATCTGGCTAGAGGATGGGAATGGGAAATGGATGAGATATAGGTTTGTCCTGCTCTTTCATCCCTTTCTCGTAGTGGTGCAAGAAGAGACCTTTCGGGGTCTCGTTTGTCACAGGGCAGAATTTCTTCCAATGCCTGTGCCTTGTCCTGGTCACAACGCTGGGCTGAGCAACGCATAAATGAGTCTGTTTGCAACTAAAGCTGGTTTCCGAAAGAGAGAGAGGGAAGTGACACTGTCCCTACCTGTGCCCTCCATTTCATCCCACGGCCAGCTAAGGAGAAATCCTCTTACATCCAGTAAAGGGAGAAATTCATCCGAAAGGAAACAGCAAACTTATGTTTAAAAGTGGTCACAGAGGCAACAATGAATACTCCAGAAAAGGCAGACAGCGCTTTGAGGATTTATGTAATTAAATTAATCTGGTGCTTGTTCTCTAAAGCATCACTCCGGAATTAAGAAAACCCATTCAACCCAACCGTGCATTTAAAAAACTCTACAAATCTTTAAAAATTTACTGATGAAGACTAGGAAAGAAATGACCAGAAGAAATCCCAAAAGCAGCCTCCCCAGTTGAATCAAAGGGTCACGTCAGAAGAGTGAAAATACTGGAAATTCGCATAAAGTTTGAGGAGAAATTCTGTTGTTGTTATTGTTTAGAAACTACACTAAGCAAGAAAGCTGTGTTAGAAACCGCCATAGTTTACAGAGGTAAACTACCAAAACCAACACCACTTTTTTTTTTTTTTTAATACCTTGGTGCCCCCTTTTGGTCTATACAGTTCAAGGCATTTTTCCCCGTTTAAAAATTTAATCATAAAAATACAGTAACTTTTCACTGGTGAAGTCTTAATCGAGAGTCTCACGGCTGCTCCATCTTAATGACGGTCCACTGTCCCCGCGATCGATTTAGCCCCTGTGAACACGCACAAATAGCAGCTAAGGTCAAAGGAACGGGCTGATTTCCATTAGAAAAATTGCCCCGGTGCAAAATCCTGCTTTATATAGTTATCTTGATAGATGGTAGGAAAAAAAATTTTTAAAAATAAAAAAAAAAAAAAATTAAGAAAAAAAAAAAAAGAAAGGAGGAAAAAAAGACCCATTCATTACCTTTGCTACAGTACACTCAATGGGGGAAGGCTGAGGCCGGTGTGCAGATGATAACTTTGCCTTGCTACATTTGTATGTGAACATTGAGGAGAGAAAAGCTCCCCAGCAAGTGGGAGCCTGTGCTTGGTTCCAGGTGCTTGGCGTGCTGCTAGCACCCAAACCTCGCCGATCTTTGAGGAGAAGAAAGCAAAGTTTGATATATATTAATTAGACCAAAAAAAAAAAAAAGTCTCATCCTGACGACTTTCATATTGCAGTGCTAGTAATTATGCCACAGAAACAAGATCTTTCCACGTTCAACATCACTGTGTGAAGACGAGCTTATTTCCAGCAGGGATATTGAGTCCTGCCATCTGAAGGGCCAATCAAGTGTGAAGTACAGTATAGTTTTAGACTCAATTGAAAGGAAAAAGCTTGACTACTAGTTCATAGCATGACAACTTTCATGGATTAGCTCAGACCCTATTCTACTCCGTGAAAGGGTATCACAGCATGAAGACAGTTTTCAATGCACTAAACTTTAATAGCTGAGTGGGGGAGCCAAAGCTTCCTTTTGGTCTCTATAGAAACAGTATAGCCAAAATTTGAGGCAAAATTAAGATTCGTGGGTTTCAGTCCTGTATTTACCCTCCAAGATCCCTATTCACAAAGTCTTCAGACTATATATATATCTCTATATATATATACACACACACATATAAAAAAAAAAAATTATAGAGAAAACTACATACATGCTCGTGTGTGCCATTTTTCCAATGGAAGATGAAGTGAGTCAAACGCAATTAACTAATTCCCCAGAGCCCCACCACTGCTTTCCAGTGTCCCCAGAGTCTTGGCAGGAAGCAGTGGGTGCAGAGAAGCACCTGAGGAGACATCGCCGGCACTCACTGGCATTCCCCTCTCATCCCAGCTGCAAAGCTGTGCACCATTCATATCCCCATCCCACCAGAGCCCTCACCCCTTCAGCATCCTCCAGAAAGTTGGAGATTTTATTTAGGCACCAGCTCCCCAGGCAAGGCACTGCCCCCAGTGATCATCTCTGTAGGGAACGCTGTGTTTTGGCTGTTGATGCCAGAGGCTGATGGAAACTTAACCTGCACTGGCAGAGGACAACAGCATTCAACCCAGCAGGAGGAGTTCCCCATCTGCATTTTAAGAAAAGCACTCTCATGATGAAATTAAGTTCTGAGAACAAGGGAAAAAACACGCTCCCACAGCAAACTCCTCCCCCGCTCCTCTTGCCCAGCCCATGTGGAGAGCGCGGGTGGGTTCCTGCAGGCGTTGTGCCCACGGGACACGGGGCCAGCCTATGTCACAGTGGGTGTGCCCATCACACAGGGGCGCAGAGGTAACAGAGCCAGCTCCTCTGCAGCATTAACCTCGTTCCTTGTTTCACACTTGACCGTGCATTTGCTAACTACAGCTCCCAGCAAACATTACTCCTGTACACCAACATGCAGGCAAACACATTTTCTCTTCCCACCTCTCACACGTCCTCTCTTTGCAATCCTTTGATCTGTGCTGTAGGAGCGGGGCCGGGCATCCCCCAGGATGTTACCTGCAGGTACACACGCCGTGCTTTCCACCCGTCCTATTCAGGTTTGGCACCTGCGCCTGGGCACTGGCAGGGGCGATCTGGCTCCCTCCGTAAACTCGGCTGGGCCACGGATGCCTTTCTCCCCCCTCTTCCCTCCCCGCACCATCGGGATGTATGAGTGCCTCCTATGGAGAGTCTACATTTCACTATAATGCTCCTACCCTCCCTTTGTGGAGCACTAATCCTGAGTCACCAGAGCCAGAAACTTGCCTTGCATGGCCAGAGAAGTGATTCCCCCACCCCCCTTACGCCGCCCCTTGGGTCTGAAGTTAATCCAGCTCTGGACAAGGTCTCCCCACAGCATCCATGCTATCAGAGCTGTGAATTTCTGCACAGACACAGGTTTTGATGAGGTTTTGATGCTAATTCAGGGCCATCCCTGGGGTTCTAACAGCCCTGGCCAGCCCTGCTTGGCCACGCAAAGAGTCAGGATCTGCCCAAGGCCATCTCCCACTGAGTAGGGAGCTGCTGTGGGAGCACAGGCTTCACCACAGGGGTCGCAACGGGTTGCACATGGAGGGGTTGCGCTGCCCCAGCTGCCCTGCTCATCTCTCCCAAGGCTCTCCCAGGACCTTGCTCTGCTGTGCCCTGGAAGTCCCACAGACCCTGGCATCACCCTCCAGGTGTCACCTCAGCAGCATCCCAGCAAGATCCAAGACTCCCCACAAGGGTAAGGAAAGCCCGACTTCACCCATCATCTTCCAGACAAGCATGGCCCGAAGCCCTCCCTGAACACGCGCCGCTGTGTACATCTGCTAAAGAGGTTCTGCAAAGACAAATTTTGAATAAAAAGTTCACCTGCTCACAAGGAAACAGAAATTGCGCGTTGCTTCATTTAGCCAGCAGGGTTCAAAGCTGTCGTATCTTCTTTCTTCACCATTCCAGAGAGTCACAATGTCCCAGCACTGGCAGCTTCGCCCCTCTCCCAGTACACGCTTTCCACAGGGATGCGAAGAGCTGCTTGCTGTAAAGCACCCCTCTCCTTTGGGAGCCTCAGTCCAACTGCTCCCAGGTGAAAAGTGAGGTCCTGGGGCCACAAAGAGCAGCCAAAATCAATAGACACAAGAGATCCTTAATAAATTTTAGTCATAACCACATCCCCCACAGAGCCTGCCCTACTTGGGCATCACTTCACGAGTTGAGTGCACGGGTCCAGTTTTCCAAAGATCCCATCTGTGTGCTCCAAGGAATGCTGACAGGCACCTCACAGATGAGCAAACACCTGCACACAGGAGAAAAAGCATTGGCGCCATTGCTGTGTGATAAACAAACTCACATTCCCTCCTGGAGGAGGCACCTATGGACCAGCCAGGCCTGCTCAGGTACTCGCTGTAAGAAAAGACTGTGGTGGCACTGGGCAGCTGCTGGAAAGCTCAGCAACGTGCACAGGCTGGAGGGAGAGTTGCCTGGTCACAGTCCTCATGCTTCAGGCTGGACCACAGCCTTCAAGGCCATCTCCATCCCGAGAAGCCTGGACCAACAGCAGCAATCTGGGGAAAAAAAATCTGTCCTTGGAAAGCAGTGCCTTTTCTTGTCCCCTGGTAAAAGGGATGAAATCCCTGTGGTCTTAGCATCAGCAAAATTGCCTTTGATGCTCAGACCCACTCATCATTAGGACTGTAAGCAGAAATTAGAGAGACATGCTTATGGTTAAACACTATTTCCTCTGTTGGTTAAACACTGCCTACTTCTCTCTCCATTAGGAACAACATCTCCAAAGCCCCGGGGTGTAATAATAACCCTGAACGGAGACTTTTTCCTTTGTGCAGTGCTCAGCTATGGAGGGAAACAATTTGCAGTTTAAATTATTTCCTTTCAACGGATTTGAGAAAGCCATGCTGCAGTAATTACACACACACTGGACAGGTCCTGTACCCCCCAGTCACTCCCTGAGCAGCCAAATATTTTTCTAAGGCTTGGATCGGACCCAGTGCACCAAGACCAGTCATTTTGCACAGGACAGAAAGTCCAAAATCTGGTCCACGGGCACACATTGACAGCTCAATCGATCGCTGGGCTCCTGCCACCGCCAGTCATGTGCATGGGTGGATGAGTCAATGGTCCTATTTAAACCTGCTCCCAGGGCCCTCAGGCCCTACATGTGTCACTGTGTTAGATGCCATTGATGCTGCAGCAGCTTCTTTGCAGGACATCAAAGCATATTGGAGCAAACCCCTCATGTGTGAAGGGAAAGCCAGCCTTTTGCACCGAGGAATCCTCTCTATTCAGCCCCGGAGAGGTTTATGTTTGGAGTCAAACCAGACAGGCATCAGTGTGGCCAAGCCCTTACAGCCGGAGTGAAACAATGGTGACAGCCAGCCTGGACATGGCGCTGCCACCCAACCCCATCCCTGGGGGGACATGGGGAGAGGAGGATTTGGGAGCTGACAGCAGGAGGCAGGTTTGCCTCTCTGCAAGCACCCGAAGGGGAGGGAGCCCAACCAGGCTCATGCAGGACGGGTGAAAGTGGGCTGTGCCATCCCCAGCACAGGGACATGATGCTGGGAAGCCCCAGCCTCTCTGTTTCTCCAGCCAAAGCAAAGGCAGGGCCTGCTTGAGGCAGCTCTGCCACTGGCCTGGCTCAGCAGAGATGTCTGAGAGCAAAAACCATCCAGCACCACACAGCTTCTGGAAAAAGCCAAGAACGGCCGATTACGGCCATGAACTGATCAGTGCCAGCTGCCATGGGCACAGGAAGGCGCTGGACCTCACGAGGGGAATGATGCATATATCTTGCACCTCCAGGTAGACTGCAGGTCTTGGTTTGGTGCCGTGAGACTCTGCACTGTCTCCAAGGAGACCTCTGTGCCAGATATTAAACACTGTGGGAAGTCTCTGCTTCAGTGTCTCCTCCTCATTTAGCTGCAGACTCCTAAATGGGCCTTAGTCTGATAATCCTTTTGTCCAAGGCACACCTGCTTCTTGTGCTCTCTGTTCGATCTGCAGCCCAGCCTTCTCTCCGGTGGAATCATCTAAAGGATCTCTCACACTTTTTGCTGCCCAATTTTTGCAGCATTTGGGGCATAAACTGTTTGACAGACTCTGAACAGTTGCCTTTGTTTCCCCAAAAAGGTGCTATTTTGTTCACAAACACTCCAAGGAGCTCAGCAGTCTCTTTTCCTACCTCCCTTTTCATCATTTTAACACAAAAGCTAAAGCTTTTGAAATCCCCATTTCATGTTGGTACATTAGGTGTCTGAATTCCTCCCGCATGTGAAGCTTGAGTCTGAACATGAACTCACCCCAAAAATCTCAAGTTTGCAATTTAAGCATTTTCCTTTGATGCATTATTTAAATATGCATTTTAATTATTAATTGAGACAGCTTAGTACTGTAATTTAATAGCCAAACCCTGCATTGGGACAGATCCTCACCTGCTGCAAATCCAGGCTGCTCCCATCCCAGCACCTCAGCTTTCCTCCCCCTCCATCCTCCACTCCTACCAAAGCACTTCATTAAATTATTTCAACAAGCTTCTCTAATTGGAGTTCAAAGAATTCAGCTAATGAAGTATTTAAACATTTTTGTACCCAAAATTAATCAATTTAGAAAACACTCGGAGAAAACAAAATGATAGTTTTATGGAAAATCATGCTTCGCAAAGAATCTCTGGAGGAAAAATTGCCCCCCTGCTGTTTAATTTAAGGAGGAAATGATCACCCATTACTTTTCTTGATTTCATGGGAAGTGGGAGATCTCCTCTACAGATGTTTTACCCTCTTTGTCCCTATGTTTCCCAACCTGTTTAGTTCCAGCCACCATTCCTCCATGAATGGAGTGATGATTTTTCTGTTCCTAGCCCAGATGGGCCGCTGCACCAAGAGCAGAGTAAAACCTTATCCATGGCTTCTCCAGGTGTGGAGAGAGCCCCAAGCAAAGCCACACTTTCTTGCTCATCTCCTGTCTCCCTGGGACTAGAGATTGCTCCTCCTCAAATGTCCCTTCATCAAGGTGTGCGCTGTGCCACAAAGTTTCACAGATGGGTGCAGAGGAGCAATGTGCATCACCTGAGGCAAGTAGAAAGGGAATGCTACAATCACCCTGGTAGATGGGAAGAGTGTTTAGGGATGGGACTATGGCTCAGGGTTGGCAGGAGAAGGGAGCAGGCCTGGAAAAACTGCAGGTGTTGGGGTGCATGCAGGGATTCACCCCGCCTCTGCGCCCCCAGATCTTGGGAGCACCACTACAACCACAGCTGGGGATTTTGAGCACTTAGACACAGGATTCCTGCTGAGTTTGGGGTGTTAAATGGGGAGTTTCAGGGCGGTGAGTGAACTGCAGGGAAGGCAGACTGCTGCATCCAGATGGATGCAGGTGCCCGGGGATACAGTCGCCTCTGCTCAGTGGAATCTCCTACAGATCACCACTGGAGCTCTTAGAGGGAAAAAATAGAAAACCACGTGACCTGCATCCATTCAACAACAACCTACTTCATCCTGGCCCCCAAACCAATCCCTGTTTATCCCAACACATGAGCAGGAGCCTGGATGAGCCACGCCTATCCCACAAGCACCAGTTTTACACGTGCCCCTTTGCATTTCAGGCATCTACCTGATGAAGATCTCTGCTGTCCGCCAGGAATTGGTTGAAAAACGTTGAAGGTGGTCAGCAAGCAGCTCCCTGGCATTTCTCAGGGTATCCGTGTTATCCCTCCCTGTGCGTGCACTGAGAGCCAGGAGGAGCTGCTGCTTGCACCGCTGGAAAGGCAGGGGCTGTAGAAAACACAGATTTTGATGCTGCCAGATACCCACAGAGGAGCCGGGCGCTGGTTTATTGTGACTGTGCTTTGGGTTGAAGTCATATGCTCTTCAAACCATAATTAACTGCCATGCTCAAAAAAAAAAAAAAAATTACACTAAACAAAAGCCCAGAGAGTGCCCCGACGCGATGCATTTTGTGCGATTACCCAGCACAGCACGAGGGTTGGGCCTTATGGATTGGAGGGACTCATCATGTTCACCAGCACCAAATTCATCCACCCTAAATCTCCTGTCTTTCATTTCTGCTCCCTGGGTTGCCAACAGTAAAGAGATCCCCAGTACGCAGGAGAGTGTGATTTCTCCAGGAGATGGAACAAACCCCCACCCTGGGGAGCACTTCCATTTTGTCTCGGTGGTTGTAAAGGAGGGTTGCTGTTATTGCTGCCTCTTCATCTGCCCTTGGCCTCTGTCAGCTGCCCGTGTCTGGTGCTGATCAGATATGATTTGCTCACCCTACACACACACACACACACACACACATATGCCAAAAGATAAGGCAATTGCAGCAAAAATTTCTCTACCGGCAATGGACCCTGGGATGCCCACAGCACCTAAGAAACTGGTAAATTAGCTGCATGCAGTAAAATCAAATCTGGTTTCCTTTCCACAAAACCATGAAGATATTTATATATAATTTATCTTTCTAAGTTGTCATGTGGCAAAAGACCTCTCGCTGTGAGGCAAGCTTCTCTTCCTACTTAGAGAGAATTATGTGATTAAATAGAGACCTGAAAAGTTGTGAACAAGCATTGAAGAAGAAAAGGTTTCCTCTTAAAGCCTTAATGAAGTGGGTTCATTCCTCCTCCAACATCAACTTAGCCTTGTGTAGTTTGTTTTCACTCTGGTTAATCACTGACCAAAGCTGTAGTGCGGACCACCAGTTTCCAATAACCCATAAAAGGCAGATCAGAAGCTATTGTTCTTTTCTGTAGGGCTTAGCAGACAACAGCTGAATAAACCTGTTCAAAGTCAGAACAGTCAAGGAGGAACAGAAGCCCAGCCATCGGCGGCAGGGAATCCTGAAAAGGAAATTCATTTATTATGACATAATTGATAGCGCGCACGCAAATACACCACGCGGACCCGGTGCAATCTCGGGTAATTAAATACAGAGCAATTACCGGGGTCGCAGTTAGAGAAAACGGTGTTGTTTCAAAGGAGGAATTTGTGCCTGCTTGCTCCCCATGGATGCTAACACTTGGTGGGGGCTCCTGGCATCCTGCAACCGTGATTTTGGGAAAGATCTTTCCATGGGGCAGAAGAGCTGACAAAGGAAAACCCATGCAAGTGCGTGTTTGGAAATGACACCCCTTGAAACTGTGAGAGCTGGGCAAGAGTTGGGAAGGGCTGGAATGTGTTGGGAAAAGACGAAGTGGCTGCTCATGGTGAAGGATTCAGGGAAGTATGAATGCAACCTCCTGTGGGAGGCCCATTTGGTCTTGTTTCATTTGGATTTGCAGCACTTCTGAACATGCAAAGGGGGTGCTTGGGGTGCAAGAGGGATCTCTGACGCCACAGAAGTTCATCCCTGTCCTACAACCACCTACCCAAAAGGAAAAGTTTTGCAACGATGTTACTATCCCCTGAAATAAAAAATCGTCCAGTGAAGCGTTGAGATGGTGCTCTTGCTCCAAATTTGCTTCTACCCCTTCCCAAAACATCAAGTGAGCCACCTCCCTGGTGGCTGTGCCCCCTCCAGTTCACAGCAGTGACTCCATCAGCCCTTTCTGCTCTGAGACACTTCTCAAGCCCCTTCCCGAGCAGGGTCCAGCTGAGGGAACAAGCCTACTATAGCAAATTTAAAGAAAGGGCACAACAAGCCTGAACAGACGTGCTGGTGATGGCATGATGAGGAGGGACATGTACCCTCCAACCCATGGAGCAGGGTCTAGTTCAGCCACTTGTTCCCTGCCCCAGAATCTTTCAATCCCACTTGAAAGTGGCTCATCCCCTTCAGCCCTGCCCTGGCACCAGCACCCAGGGTGAGATCTCATAGTTTTATGGTGGGAGGGGAGGATTCTCATCCCTGTGTCTGAGAGGGGACTCTCCCCGCTGTCCCTTCCCAATGCCAATGACAGCACCAGGCTCCCTCCATCTGCTCCAGCAGCTCCTTTTTCCTGCTGGGTGTCATTTCTATTCTCCACACTGCTGACAGGGAGCAGTGTCTGAGCGCTGCTCTCTGGTACACCCAGTGCAGGACTTGCCTTCACCACTACCTTCCCTATGCAGCCCAGTACCCACTTGTCTTTCAGCTGAGGAGAAAGGATTTCCAGCATCACTGAGAGCCATCCAAAAATAAATCAGGATCCATCTCAGCGAAGGCAGCTGCCAGGCTCTGCTCTTCCCAGGGGATGATACACTGAGGTTAATGGGAGATTTATGACACTTGTCCACACAAAACTTGTGGTTTCAGGGAAAACAGTAGCCCTGAGGGGAAAAGCAAGCACCGGGGGGACAGAGTGAAACCCCTGTGGGAAGTTGCTCTGGAGCGGTGCAGGCAACAGATTTTGGAGGGCCCTTGGGAGAGGCATGGCACTGCTTTGGTCTTGGTGGGGGGAAGGAATAAGTGGAAAGGTTCTGGGAAAACCGGGAGGAGTCAAAGCAGCTGTTCTTTCACCCTGTTTCTTGCCTGAGATAAAGCAAAATAAATAAGTGAAATGTGTGGGTAAAAATAAAGATTAAAGAATAATAAGCAGAGGCTGACGAAGAGCAACAAAGTCTTTGGCTGAAACAAGGATTTGTTGTTGCTGCTGCCTGGAGCAGGGAGGGAGGGAGGGGTCACGGGGGAAGAGCCACGATTTGTTGAGAGCGCCACAAACTTTCAGACATCATTTTCTATTTTTCAGCAGTTTATTCCTCTCACCTGCATGCTCCATGGGGAAATACTGGTTGCTTTAATTCTAACATTTGGAGTGGAACCCATTCACGAAACTTTCTGGCTGTGTGATTCAAACGAGCCTTCTCTTTCCTCTTTTTGTTCTCACAAGAAAATCAATTCACTTGAAGAGCCTCTTAATCCCATTTTTGCAATCAACAATTGCCACTTGTATATCGCTCTAATAGATTAAGAAGTGGGATGATGCGGTTGTCTGGTCTAATTCAACCCTATTCAGGTAACTGCAGCCCGAGGCACTTTGTAGTGCCAAGTGTAGAGCTCTACAGGAAGACTTTTGCTATCATAATTTCCTGTGGAGCTATGCACTGCCCCCACTGAGTAGCCTGAATTACTTTGAATTAGGCCCGACAACCACAGAGAGCAGAAATCCAACAAGCAACAATAACCAAGTCTTTGAGCATGACTTGCATGGGTTATTTTTTTTTCTCTCTTTTTTTTTCTTTGCATTCGAACAGAAAGAAGGAATTTCAAAACGCGCATCTATTTAAATGACAGCGACCTGCCATAAATCAAGTGGGAAACAAAAGGGGAAAACAGTTTAAGTGAGAGAGAAGTTGAAGTGGAGGAAAAATTAATCAAAACAGTTTTCAAAAAAAACTTCATCGTAAGAGCCTGTGAAAAAAAAAAAAATTCAGGCCTACAGCATCTCCATGGCAACAGAGAACAAGCACATGTTGGATACCAAAATCATAAAAGGTTTGTTTTGCAGGGATGAAACAGAGACAGATGGATCCATGTTAGTTTTAGTTTAATTTTAAAAAATATTTCAGGCAATTTATCAGCCAGCATGCCCAACTAGTAAAGAAATACCTAGAAAATCATAAAAAAACTTTAGTGACAGTTCTACAACATGCCCCCCAAAAAGCTGAGAAGCACCAGAGTGGATTGAAAGCCATAAATATAAGGCTGAAAACCGAGATGTGACTTGAAAGTCAGGCTGACATCGCATCAGGTAAACCAGGCTAACACTGCTTTTCAAATCATAAAGCCAACTCTACAAAGGAGTAATTCTGTGTGTAAGGGAAAAAAACAACCCCGGCATATGCTAAATTGTTGTCTGGTTCCAGAGAGTGAATAAATTGGACAACAGAGTTAAAAACGTGCGTCTCGAGGGGTACAAGTTAAAAATGCTCTGGGTAGCAAAACTCTGATCTCAGGGGAGTGAAAAGAGGTTTCTTTCCTTTTCCTTTTTTCCCCTCCTCCTTTTTTTTTAATTTGTCATCATCCCTTAATTATTACCAACATGGCAAAAAATGAATTAAATCTAAATAAATATCGAAGGTTTCTCTTCTTAAGAGTTTCAATCGCTATTCCTACTCTTTTACCTTTCTGTGTTCAGAAAATAAAGAGAACAAAGCAGGAGCCCTACTGGTTCAAAACTACCAGAACAGACAAACAACAGAGCACAACTGTTCCCTCATGCATGCCTGGGATTAGGATAAAAGCAGAAAAGACTTCTGAGAAAAAGAAAACAACAAAAGAAACAGGAGTGCTGACAAAACTTTTTTTCTTTCTATTGAGGCAAAAGAGAGAGAAAAAAGGAGCCCTGCTAATAAAAAAAAAAAAAAGAAAGAAAGAGAAAGAAGGAAAGAAAGAAAGAAAGGGGAGAAAAAAAGAAAGCAGAAAGAAAGATAGAAGAAGAAAGATTAACAAACAGAAGTAAAAGGGTTTCACCTCCTGTTTTACTTTTTACTTTTAGCCCAATCTGGCCAGGGAAACAAGGCACAGGAGGAGAGCAGGTCCTACCCAGGGCACACTGGAAGGGGGGACCGCGTTGCCAGGCCGTCGCTCCATCCTGGCTCTCCAGCCCCACGGGTGCATTCCAATATTGGCTGGGCTCTGCTGTGACTCTCCCCACCGGGGAGCAGCTCCACGTCATGCCTGGATGCTCCTACACCCCAAACCCTTGAGCTTCTAATTTAATTATTAAATTAAAAAATCCAAACTAAACCCGAATTGTTCCAAATGGCCCCAGAGGTCAAAGTGGCTAAGGAGAAAACAATTTAAGATCTTATGAACTACAAACTTCAATCAAACAAGTCAGTCTCAGTTAAGGTGACCAACTTCACAGTTGGACATCGGCATCATATCACTGGTAGCTGCAACTCACCAGACTGAGACACACAACACATTTGCACTGGGAAAAGAAAAAGTTTTCCCCAAAGATTTTTGGGTTTCAGCAAAATTTGCCTGCCGAGACCCAAAGTGTTATAGGGGCATCACAGGTGCCTGTGGGGCAGCTTGATCCAACACCAGCCACTACACAAAAAGGGTCAATAACCTTGGGCTGCCTGTGCCAGCTCACAAGGGGCTTACCTTTGTCCTAAATCCTCAAAAGTCCAGGTCTTGCAAATGGCACCTTACTGGCAGTCCTTGAGCCGTTCAGACCCTTGCTTACAGAACCACAGTTCCCTCTGTACTATCACCAGATATCCACATCTGTGTCATCTACGGATTTGAGAGCAGCAATGAGGAGCAGCAGCCTTTGAACTGCCAAACGTGCAGGGGAAAAGCAAAGGCTGCCCTCCCCCATGTGCCCTCCCTGCAGTGGCCCTGGGAAGGGATGCTGTCACCTCCCTGGGAAAAGGACCAAGGCCTGCCCAAAACAGATGGCAGACGTGGAGCAGGAGGACCTCAAGCCCCGCCAGCTCCCACGCAGCCCCAGACTTCTCTTGGGAGGGGAAAGACTGCACTAGGACGGTGTGCTAGGCACAGCACAGCACTGAGCCCTCGGGATGCTGTGAGTGGGATACAGCAGTGCCCAGGCGGAGGCAGGAGGGGGAATTTCTGCTTTTCCCGCAATAATAGTGTTTGGTCAACCGTGGGGTTCTCTGCACACAAAGAGCAGGACAAGCACTTTGGGGTCTAAATGATGTCTTTGAGTTTGCAGAGAGGGAAAAACAAAGTCTTATATGAGACATTCAACCATGTACTGTTTTATGCTGTGTCTGAGGTCATGTCCACTTCAGCACAAAAGGGTGCAACAAGGAAATAAAGTTGTTGGAGTCAAGGCACAACTCCAGATGTAAACTGCCATCATTAGAGGCTTAACCCTTCTCCCACCTGTGCTCTGCCCTCTCCAACCATTTACACCAAATGTCCTCAAATTGTGTTCCAGCAGCTGAGTGCCCAGTAGCAGAAATTCAGCTCCAAAACGCTACACTGACATTTCACCCATTAGCAATGTGGGATCATGACCCTGAATACAGAAATATCAAAGCCTGCCACTCTCAGAAGCCTCTCTGGTGGGGTATCTCCCGCTGCCTGGAGAGAGCTGTGCCAGTGTGACTCGAGGCCCCTCCGGGAGCCAGAGGCCCAAGGTACCCAGCTCTGGTTTAGAGGGATGGCACTCGTCCCGGATTAGCCCAGCTGGCCACTGGTTGTCACTGTTGCACCATTAAAATTGAGCTATGGCCACTTGATCCCATCTGTACTTAAGGCAATCTTTCATGGCAGGAGCTCCAAAATATTCCTGGGAACATGGCGGCATTTACTCTCTCCAGTTGTGATGCTGGATTAGGTTTCTGTGTCATGAACTGATGCTGACATGCAACACCAGAAACACCAACGGGCACAGTATCCATCACGGTGTCCATCTCCCATCTTGGCTCTATCTGGTTCCCAAGGTTTCTCCTAAAATAGCATTGTGTCATGCACGTGGCAGCAGCGGTAAGATTTACAGAATCACCCAGTACTGGCACCTGAACTTGGCAAGGCACCCCACAGGCCCCTCTTCTTGTCACCTTCATCTCCCACACCATGGAGGGCACTTTCCCCTCGGTGCTTGCTGCTCCATCCTCTTCTCCTTTCACATTGCCCTGAATCCAGTTTATATTATAAAAATCCCTCACACAGAATAACTCCTCTGAAACCAGCGAGACTGAAACACCAATCACAAAACCATCCATAAGCACTAAGTCCAACCCACACAGCTGTACATATCCCACCGCTCCCTGTAGTATCACCCGTGCTTGTGGTTTCTCAACAGGTTTATCTCCTGGACTTTTTACATCCTCTCTCCTGCCTGCATCTTTCTGCTGAGGAAAACACACTTGAAGTGCCAGTCACCAAAGAAGAAGCTGTCAGAGGGACAGCAACCCTATGGGCTTCATCAAGGTGGCTTCGGTTTTAGGGAGCGGGGAAAGAGTGGATTAACTCTCCGAGATTTAAATCAAAATTAAAATAATTGCTTGCCAATACCTTTTTAACTAAGATCCTGTGGAAAGCCTCAGGCTCAGATCTCAAAAGTGTTGCTGCATCACATCCCATATGGGGACATGGTTGTGTTCATGCCATTTCCACCACAAAACAAACAGCAGGTGGTTAAAAAGCAAAATTCAAAGACAGTGGTTACAATCATGACTCACTACTCCCTCTGCATGGTCCAAAACCTCAGCCCCTTTAGAAATGCCAGTCATTCCTATTCCAACAGTAGATTATTCTCAGTCATCACTCCTATGGACTGAACACATGCACGTCTTTACTTTTCCAAAGACTCTTTAGGGGCTTTTTCTCCATCACACCAGATTCCTAAAGGACTCTAGGGTACAGGGAGGAATAACAACTATCCTGCTGTAATTAAAATAAATAAGCATGTAAATTGAGGTTTCAGTGATTTTTGAAGAAGTCAACTTTTTTTGCAATATTCTGCTTTGCTGAACTTCATACTCTTTGAGCAGCGCTCAAAAAACACGTAGGAAAACCCGAGCAATTCCACTGAAAAGTAAATATAAGGATCAAACACTGAGACTTCACCTCTCTCCTTTGATTACCGTTAATTCATACAAAAATTAGGGAATAAAAAGTCTATTAAAAAAAAAAAAATCACATGTCAAACACCCCAAATACCAAATATTTTGTCTTTGAAATGTTTAGGATCTAGTCTGAGAGATCCTTAATACACATATATGTGCATCTCACTCCATGGCTGGAGATGCCCCAGGTTCCTGTGCCACAGAGCCCTCACTGAGCTCGTAGAGGCTGGTGAGAGCAGCTTCCCACAAGCACCCACCCCAGCCTGGTGCTCCCCTGACCAAAAATGCCATGGGATGGGAAGGGGTGTGCAAAGCTGCACAAACAATAGTGGAAAGAGAACGAGGCAGAAGCCAGACTGGAAGGGAGATAAGGCACCTTAGCAACGGCCGTGCAGAAAAGGGAATATCCTATCAGGCGATGACACGTTTGAAGAACATGTACTGAGACCACAACGCTGCTTGTCATTAATGTGTCATTAAAACCATCCCTGTTCATCAGAACCACGAACATATGCTTAACTGCACCAGAGAGCTCAGTTCCAGTGCTGAAATGCTTTGCTGTGTGTGGCCTGGACGATGGGTAGCTCTGATCCAGGACTTCTGCAGGGAAAGGCCTCCATCACAATCTGAGCAGGATGAAATCCTTCAAACTTATCCCAGAGCCCATGAAAATTTTGCTCACCTTTCTGCCTGGATTTCCCTAGAAAGCAAATCATCTTAGTGGCTCGTCTCCTCGCTTTTTAATCCAGTATTCGAATCACATGCACACAAAATCATGTATAACTATCAAGATTAATAATGTAATCAAATCTCATTTGGGCAAGATATCATCTTGCTTGTACTAATATTTGCTTTCTATTACAAATTCCTCATGCTGCTAAACCTCCCCCTCCAGACTAGCCTGTAACACTTGGTGCTGAGGGTGGAGAAGGAAGACGCCAAACCTCCACATCGAGGCAAATCGCAGATAATTATTTAGTGCATTTACATAAAGATAGTTCCAGTTTTACAGCAGGCTAAAACACTGGACTATGTGCAGAATTAATCTGACATAATGAAGATAATTTTCTGGGTTTATATATCTCATATCTCTCTTAGAGGCAGATGCCAAAGACCAGAAAGGTTTTCAGATGGCAGCATCGCTGCTTGGCTGGCAGCTCATTAGCAACTGAGCATTTGTTTCAGCAATACAGATGCAGCTACAAGTGTTGTATTAACTCCTGTTAGGTGATCTGGGCTTGATGCCACACGCTTCTTTAATAGCAGTTGTGTTTTTCAGGGCAAAAAAAATTTTATTCCTTTCATGTTCAAATATGAAACACTTTCATGCCACATAAAATTATGTTAAAACACGCGAACTTACACACTGAAGTTTATATCCACCAGAGAGGCTTCAGACATGTACAGATAAAATGGAAGGATATTTCAGAGTTGTATATTATAAATGTTCATTGAAGTCAAACAGAGTGGCTTTCACTGACTTCAGCAGACACTGGATGAGATCTTTGAAGATCAAAGGGTGCAATTATATCTTACTTGCTGCTGTGAATTTGAGTCTTAAGCAAATTATTCTGTTGGTCTGGTTTGTTTTTGGGTTTTTTTTGTTTTTTTTTTTCCAGAGCATAGCTTGCTCTGAAAAAGAAAGGATAGTTTTGGGCTTGGAAGCCTGCAAATAGCCAAAAAAGAGAGCTGCTATGTTACCCAAAAGACATCTGTGATACCTGCCAGACTCCTTTAGGGTGGGAAAACATATCTTTAGAGCCATATTGCAGCTTAAAAAGCCTCAGGAAAAATGAGTTGTGCATGTAAGCATGCCCAGCTGCTCTCCACCAGCAGGTATTTGTGTGGTAAGTGACATCCCTGGCACCCGCATAGTCTGGGAACACCACAACTGCCAGCCCCAGGGTGCCCACAAGGTGCAAGTTCTCGCCAAGAGCAGCAGAGGTTGGAAGTGTGACAAGGCTCACCATCCTCACATTTGACAGCGGGTGCTTTTTATTTTCAAAGCGAAGGGGTAACCAGCAGGAGGGGGCATTTGCCATAGGGTGGGACAGGCAACAACTAAGAGTAGCTGATTTTCCAGAGGACTGAAAGCACTGTGGAACATCAACAATTTGAATTACACCAGGGCAGACCAAGTCCCAAGGAGTTCTCTGCTCTTGCTGCCCACCCATGGGCAGGGTGGGCCCTTGGCTTCTGCTCATTACCTGAATTACACACTCATTACCCTCACATGAAGGAAGACTGGTAGTGTGCAATTATTTATGTCATTAACTAATCCTTTCCCATCCAAGTTTCTGCTTGACTTCACTTATCGTGAAATTTTCTGATGCATCTTATACACAGCTGAGCATTTTTTCTTCCAGGGACACTGGTCACCACCAGAGAGAAAGAGCCCAGCTCGTCTCTCCAGCGGCAGGCTGCCTGCCACACACTGGCTACAGGCTGGGGCTGTGGCACTGACAGATCCTCTGCAAGGTGCAATGACACAGCCGAGGTACGCGGGCACGGCACATCCTGGGAAAGCTGCAGACTCATCCGAGTACCTTGTTCTGTACAGGGATTTGTATCCACTGTGATCCAGCACAAAAACCAAAAATGCGTTCCTGCCATCCAGAGTCTGGGCGGCTCCAGACCTGCAGCTGCCTTGGCCAGTTGCCACTTCCAATTTTCATATGACCATCTCAGGGTGGTTGTTTTGGTGCAGCCTCACAAAAAACCCCCCTGCAGTCAGAGGTCTGAACCAGCCCACCTCCCAGGGGACCTCTCTGGGTAAGGGCTGAGGACCTGAGCATCCTCCAGGACAATGGGCATCTTTAAACTAGTCGCAGTGGCATCAATCTTGAGTTTTGGCTAGCTGGCGCAAATTTCGCATCTGGATAGTTAGCTAAAACTTAGCTGAACCTGCTACACTTTATGCCTCCTCCTCACCTACTTCCTTCCATCCCAAACTCCACCTGCTCTCCAACCCCCACAGCCCAATCCCAATCTCCAATCGCCTTGCCATCCTTCTGTCCACAGCCATGCACGTCCTGAGGACGCAGCTGGATCCCCACATCCCAGCAGTGCTGAGACAGAAGCAGTCGGCATTTTGCCACCCTCGAGAGCCACCGTGGGTTTTAGCTCAGTCGACACTGTCACCAGCAGAGCTACACAAGAACTGCAACCCAGCTGCAGCAGCGGCTCCCGCGGTGTGCGGAGACAAAGGCGGAGCCTTTAAGGAGTTTTCAGCGCTCGAACGGAAACTTTCACCCGCCCCGGAGAAGCGACAGCTGTGTGCAGGGACTGTCCTCTCCTTGGTCCAAATCAGGGACGCAGTGCCACCTCCCCGCCGGGCACCCTGTGAGCCGGAGCCTCTGCACCAGTGCCAGCCCAACCACCACAGCGCAGGGCAGGAGCAACGCAGAAATCCCACCTTGGGCAAAGACTGGTGACAGAAAACATCTATTGCAACAGACCAATATTTTTCCCCAAAAGGAGGACTGCTATCAGAAGATTCTCAGCAACCAGCTCTCACTTTACACATGTGGCAGCACCCAGCCACTCCTCAACCTGGCTGGTGATAATTGAGGGCAAATCACTGACAAACAGACCAAATTAGGTAGGATTAATTAATCAACATCTCTAAAGAAGTTCGAAGGTGACAAGGACTTGTAGCTGCTCTGTGTTGGACTCCAGTGGACCCTCCTCAAGGTCAAAGCCACTGTGCCATCCCCTTTCCCTCCCACAGGCAGTCCCGCGGATATGACCCACACCAGGGCTGTGAGAGCTCCAGGGGCACAGCGCCATCCCCGGGATGTGCCCTTGCCCAGCTGTCCCCATGGCTGTTTAAACCAGAGCAGGGAGAGCAGAGCCCCAGAGGTGCTGAATTTCCCCGTGATGCTCATTCATGTCCGCATTCCCACCTTGTTCCCGTGCTGTGAGTCACCTGCGCCCCAGCTGACGGCAGACAGAGGTCAATGAAATTTGCATTTATACAACACTCTCCATCCACCAGCATTTCAGTGCTTTGATTTAAAAAAAAAAAACCCACCACAGTAGAGATGAAAAACCTCTGATGAGAAGTGTCATCACCCCTCACAGTCCCCAGCTTCTCACAGAGCCCTTCCCTTTGGCTTTCCCACTGCCCTGCACAGGCTCACCTTCCACCTGCAGCTGGAAACGCGTTTAAAGTGCAGCCTTTAAAATAAAGTCCCAAAACTTTCCCTGCACTTGGATCAAATCCTGTAACTATTGAATCTTCGGGGAGGAACACAATGAGGTTCCTCTAATCAAGGAAATAAAGTAAATTATTGCAATAACACAGCACCAGTTTCACTAGAAACCTCCCCAGTTGAGAGAGTTGCAGGTCCAGTTTGCCATTCAACAGCCAGGTTTGAAGCAGATAACATGGCAAAGATTAGCATAATTAGCCCCAAAGTAAAGAGTTCCTTGTTAAGTGCATTTTACTGCCATGTGCCTTGAACACTTTTCTAGACAGAGCCTGAACCTCTCCTTTCCCCCAGCAGGAACCCCCCTAGTTTGTGTGTATTCATTAAAATCCTGTCCTAATTGCTCCCTCATCAGCTATGAATCTTAAGAAGCTTAACTGTAAAGTGGTTAAATTGTGTTTACTGACAGAAAATAGAATATTCACTAATGATGAGATGGTGACGACTCAGGATTATTGCAGGGCCCTCACACCTAAGGCTTTGGAGATGAGGCAGTAATGCTTACACTGAGATTTGTGTCCTTAAAGATGACAGAGAGGCTTTGCCCGGACTGTACAGCACAAAATACAACCCTGTGATGCCATTGGGGTCCCCTCCAGCCAGGGGAGGCTGAAACAGCACCTTGCAACCCTAAAAACCATCTTCCCAAGGCACCTCCCTGCCCTGCAGGGACAGGGCCTCCATCAGCCCAGCACAGGGCGCTCCGGTTTGACACCACCTCTCCCATTTCTGGGAAATGTGCACATCAATGAGCTCAGTTTTTTCAGATTTAACCCAGCAGAAAGTCACTGCTGAACAAAAATATTAGTTTAAATTTCAAAACTCCCATCCCCTGGCTTTGGCTCAGTGGTGGCTGCTGTGGGGCAGCCCTGCATCAAGTAGTTGATATATTTATGAAGTCCTAACTTCCAAAAATATTGCCAGCAGCAGCTCATAATTCTCTACTGACCTGAAAAGACTGGCTACTGGGAATAGATGTGGTTTTTTTCTTTCTCAAGTTCTCCTCTGAGACATATTTGCTGAAATACTTTATTACCTCATCACTGAGCATAATTTAAAACTGCAGTTAAGCACTCAGTGTTTAAGCAAGAGCATGCATCATTCTGACAGTGTTCAGTTGTGAGGGTGTGAAAATTTCAGAAACATTAGTCCCAAAATTTCTTAAAATCCTCAGCTCTTTGCTCTGCAAAAATGCTCTGACTTCGGCACGTTCATCGATGTGCGTTTTGAAGCTTTAGGTTCAGCCTTATGTGTTTCAAGGTAACTGTTATGGACTGGCAAAACGTGTGAATTTAATTAGTGTAATCTAAACAAAAGAAGCATTTCAGAGCTGCTTTAATCCATATGAGACCAATATGTTGATTTGTCAATGTGAATTTAATTAGTGTCTTCGAGTCTAAACTCCAACTCCCTCTTCTTTTATCTAATTATCACACTTATAAAAAACATTATCACATATTCGTTGGCCTAACTGCTTTGCCACGCAGTCAAACTGAAATCTCAGAGTCAACATGCACTTCTAATAAGCTCAATATGTTTCAAGATCACCGCACTGGGCACAATAGGTTCCCATATAGCCATTGCACACTCCCTCTCCCGAGGCCCAGGACAACTCCACTGGCATTGTATCTTTTCCCCATACTTTGCCATGCAAAGAAAGTGAGATCCTTCTAGTGCAACCATCAGTGAAATGCATCAATTATGCACCATCCTGGAGACGACCACCACCACAAGGCGTTCACTTGTATATGACTAATTGAGCAGAGAACAATTGCTATTCCTTTTACAAGTGGTTCCCAAGGGCTGCAAGGGCACTGCAGCAATTCACTCTTCATCAAGTAAACATTCAAGTCGTAAGCACGACCCAAATCTCTCCGGAGTGGTTAAAGATGTTCTCATTTCTCCCTACAGCCCATATTTGTTAAATCCAGCAAGGCAGTTCCCAAGGCCAGCGCTTCAGCTGAAAGCAGGATACCAGGCCCTGGGGAGTGGGCAGCCAGAGCCAGGGCTGCAGCTGGACTCACACTGTGACCCCAAAGCCCTCAGTGGCCAAGGACCTGCAAAGGAGCCCAGGGCAAAGGAGCAGCACCTCCACTCAGGCCACCTATCCAGCAGCAGGGAAGCTCTTGCATGCGGAGAGAGACAATGCGGGGAGCTCCCACCTGACCACCCTGACCCTCCAAGAGTGTTGCATGCACCCTCCATTTCTCTGCATGCCAACAGCACCAGGCTCCAAAGACTCCTTTCCATCAATTGCCAGAAGTCCTCAGCCTTTAGCTTTTAAGATGAGCAGACAAGCTTACGTTACAAGGAGCAAAAAATATGTGGCTGGCCAAACTCAACCTGCTGGAGCCAAGCAAGGAGTGGGTGATGGCTCCACACCTGCACCAGAAGCGATGAATTCACGTACCCCCAGCTCCAACAGCACTGTGACCTGCCTTTCCTCAAAGGAAAAAAAAATCCTTCTGCGGGTTATTCTTTAGGGAGTGCAGCAATATTGTTCAAGGAGGCAAAAAGTTTAGGCCCAAATACTGTTTTTCTTTAAAAGAAATTCATAAATATGCTGAATTGTCCCCTTTTCCCCATGATAAGCTAAAATCCAGTGGGACAAGGTCAAAGGCTGGATTTCAGACCAGCCCTCAACCCCAGTACAGCAGCACCCCATCCTTCAGGTCATCCTGCTGCCCATCCTCCTTCAGCAGGGCAGCAGATACAGCAGAGCATCATGCTGAGTTATTTTTCTTCTGCATATAATTATTGTATTTGAAGATAAACTGTCCTTGCTTTGTCAGGTTGTGATTATCAGGCAGTTTGGCTAAGAGATACTGTCAAGGAACTTAATCACTGGGCTTTTGAAGAAAATAGGAGCTTTACAAGAGCACTTGGCTCAGGTTTCTGCTCAGAAACAGGCAGACAGCTCTGCCAGAAGAGCAAAATCCTTGAAATGCTCTTTGCTGCACTTTATAAACTAAACTAGTGCCTGGATTGGTGCTCATCTGAGGTGCCTGGTTAACTTGCCTGTGCTACCAGCAGAGATCCTGCAGTCTGTGCCACGGGAGGGGAGGAGCTGGCCTTGTGGAAGGGAACTGCAGGTCCACCTTGGAAACTGAGTGTTGGAAGCTAGAGAAGAAAACTTGAAAAAAGTGGCCAGGGAAATTTATTTAGGTCAAAATTCTCTGAAAGTCTTGAACCACAGAGGACCGAGGAGTTGTTGTCCTCTAGACACCTTGCCTCATGCACACAAGCCTCATGAATTTGGTCTCCCTGAAGTCAGCCTAGGCAGCAGGATAGGGCAGAGCATTTTTGGGAGCTCACTTACACAGCTGGTACAAAGAGAAAAAGCCTAGTCTCACTCTGGACGGAGAGACTTAAGGAAGCATCCAAACAAAGCCAGATTCAACTGATGAACAGCCAAATCATTACGAAGCTTTCCAAAAAGTAGTGAAGCTCCACGACAAAGCCAGTGCTGGGAGCAGGAGGGCTGTGCACCTTCCTCCAGTAGCTGGGCCCAAGTCGCCCAAGAGACAGCTTGGAAGGTGTCAGAAATCATAGGAAATGGAGCTAGAAGGGATGCCCTAGTCTGTTCCCCCACTTCAACACAGACTGTATAAACCTGCACGGCTGCAAACATACTCACCATGCTGCTCTCACCCCACAGTGCCACAGATGTCCTGGGCAATCCCATCCCTTACATTTAGGAAGGGTTTCTCAGCATGAAGCCTACCCATTCCTGCTGCAGCCCAAATCCTGACTTCTCGCCTCGCCCCCTGCAGATACAGGGAACAAATTACTTGTGATCCCTGCAGCAGTTTTGGGTATTTGACTGCCACGTTTCCTCTTGCATGTGTGCGAGACGGGGTGGCAGGAGAGGGGGAATCTCCATCAACGAGAGCCAATCTTTTTCACGCAAAAAGATGAAATTCTGCTTTTTTGGCAAAAGTGAATTTTCATTAATTCTCCCAGCTGGAGGTTCACCATTTTCCAGAGGAATTTGGCCATTTTCCCAGTGTGCAAAGCCTCTGTGGGTTAGCACCAGCAGGGTTTCATTTTCACAAGATCAGACTCCAAATATGCAACACAGCCTATTGTCTAAATACAGTATGAGCACAGCTCAAGCCACCTGATCAGGGCCTGGTTTCCTGGCATTTACTTTCCCCATCTGTTGGCTTTTAGCATAAATTGAAGTGCGAATGCCTACTAATGCTAGTCTCACATACGAACGTGCTTCATGATAGAAGCCATATTCTATCATGCAGAGCATATTGGACCCAGTTCAGTTTGTGTGAAATGTAAGGCACATCCCAAAGGCAGAACTGGAATTGCTTTGAGGGCGTATTCCTTGCCCAGACCTCTCTCTGCTGCACATGCATACGCTGAAGACCTCTTTTGGAAAAGAGAGAAATGCACATAAATGGGAGCTTCCCTCAGTCTGACTCTGATCCTGCTTCATTTCTCATCTGACCCCCAAACACGTTCCCAATGAGCTTGGAGAAGTCAATCCTGTTGCGTGAGAGACACAGAGTTTTGCATGACGATCCCCCGAATTTCCTGGCACGTTAACGACCGGGATGTGCGAAGAAGTGACGCAGCCGCACGCAGCAGGATGGCTCCCTGCACAGCCACATGCCATCCTAAAGCCAGCCTGGCATTTCCAAGCTGCTCATGGCTTTTTTGGCCTCCAAGGATCCTCTCTGCACAAGGGCTGCAATTAACCTGAGTTTCTGGACCAGGTTAAACCTCTTCCCTCCTAAAAGCGCAACAGATAGGTACAGAAACCAAAGCCAGTGTTTCACCATCAGTCACTTTCAAAGGATCCTCTTTAAGCATTCCAGCTCAGTGTTGTCTTGAGAAATTGGGACTCAGAGTAGGGGTTTGTCCTGTGCCCTTGACCATTTCCTTCGCTCTTCTGCCCCGTGTCACAGCCCTGTGGAGCGAGGCCCCTCGCATGCCACCACACGGCCTCAGGGATTGCCAATGCTCATCCCTGAACCGGGTTTCTGAAGGTCAGTTTCCCCATAACCCGGGCAAGGAGGGATCATGCCAATTAAGAAGCTTACCAAAATCAGCACCTAGACCTAACCCACGAGGCTTTTCTGGATTTGTGTGCCTGTAATTTCAATAAAGGAGCTTCTTCCATATGTGCACCTTCTCAGCATCTCAGTTTGCCTTTATCTCTTTGATTCATCCTTAAAAACAGCTATAAAGTCTTGTGCCACATTTCATCTTCTATTTCTCAGAAGTGGCTGAGAAAGCACCAGCTCCCTTCTCAAAGATGGGCAGCGTGCGACTGCTCTGGTGGAGCTTGTACATCCCGGTATCTACTCTTGGTGACATACCCAAGGGCAGCCTCTGGGCCCTTCTCTTTGAGCATCCAAATAGCAGCCCTGTGCTCCTGATGGATCCTGTTCAGGATGTTTTGTTTTGCTTTCTCCACTCCCAAGAAAGCGTGCTATTTTCTACTTTATATTCCTTGGCAATTCCAGACAAGGTCTTAACCGCATCCTTGCGTGTAGACAGCAGACAAAACTCCCTTCTGAGCCCAAATCTCCATTCATCTGCTTCCTCCAGTGCCACACGCACATTTTGTCCTCCCTCGGTGTTGCACATACATGAGAAGCCAAGCAGGCACAAAGCCAAATGGGCAACAGAGGCCTCAGCAGGAGGGCTGAGAGCAGGTTTGACGTGGTCCCAGGAGAGCTGCAGCAGTTAAGGAACAGTGGTGACACACAGACAACGGTGGTGGTTGCATCCACAAGCCAGTTTTGTGGCACTCCCAGGGCTGGTTTTACACAGCTTGCAAGGCTCCCCAGGGTGGGTTCTTCTGATGAACAAATCTCCTGGCATTGCAAAACCATGACTGTTTCCAGATATGGTCTGTGCTGATGTGCAGAGCTGAGACCCCATCTGTGGGGAGCTGGGAGCTGCCCTGGGCACGTGCAGGTCAAAAAGCCCTTTTCTTTGTGCGGGAGACATGCTTGGCCAAACTCCTCCTTTTTAAAAAAAATAAATTCACCTCTCAAAGTACGAGGAATTGCTTGGCAGAGCATCAAACACCATCATTAATGCAGCCAAGTGGTGTGGATGGCAGTGCAGCCCCACAGTCTAGCCCCAACACTGGTGAGTTTGGAGGTGATGTCGCCCCACTTCACAGAATGGAGAAGAAACCATTGATTTGACTTCCCTCCAACAAATGGTTTTAGTTGAATCTTGTTGATGTTCACCACCTTTCTGATAGTGAACCAAAATCTCAGCTGCCAAACTGGTTTTTTTTTAATGCTGAAGCTATAAATTCCTCCCTCCTGTGAGTTTCTCAGGGCAGGGAAGAGTTTGCTGGTGTAAGAAGGGGTAAGAAAAAGTTCCACCTTGCGCCACCCCAGACCTCCTCAATTAGAAGAAAGCCCACTAACTCATTTCAAGACGGGTGTTTTTCACTCCTCAACCCCAACAGCTAATGGGCAGCACAGCCTGTGTTTTTCTGTCAGAAACAGAGCCTAGGCTGGGTTCTGGACGCCACGGCTGTCCCCCATGCAGCAGTCCCATGCAAAACACATGTTGTCACCCTTGAGGATCCCAAGTTCTAGCCCAGTCCTGGAAAAGATGTTCTGAGTGTTGGTCAAGGACACCTGTATTACCCTACTATGAACAGTCTCTTCAGACTCTGATGTAACACTTCTTTTCAGCACAGCAGGGGCTGTGTCCTACTCCAAGCACTGGTAAATATTGCATGCTTTTTAAATATGAAGCACAGCATCCAGCCCTCAGGTTGAAGTTTTTAAAATAGTTAGTGTGATGTGAGCCAATACGTATAACACATAAACGTATACGTGTCATTTCATAATCAAGACTAAGCAAGGATTCTGTGAGTTTCTAGCTATAAAAACCCCTTTCAAAGAGCAGCTTTGTTACAGTAGTATCTTTCCACTGTGGCATAGAAAGAGGCAGCCGGCAGACACGGGATTGAATACTTGAGAAAGTGCCTTTGCACACATAGCGTGCGGAGAACCCGAGCTCCTGGAAAAGCCTGCCTCAGTCAGACAAATCAGGCTTATAAACTCACCCCTTTGGGGGAGGAGGGAGTGCAGGGAGGGGGCTAATGGCTGCTTTATTGCATTAGGCAGTATCTTCATTAAGGCAGAGAAGAGTAACCGAGGGGAATGTGCACGTAGCGTGACTTCTTTGCTAGAACCCCACAAACCACCAACTGGCAGCTCCTTGGCTCCTCGCCACCCAAATCCAAGAGACCATCTGGCAACTGGTTCAGTTATCCCTCCCCAGTTAACAGATGTACACTAGATGGTGTGGGAATGGCATTTTGCAGAAGCAATTAGTTTAATCCTCAGATAAACAGTTTAGATTCCAAGTGATTTGGAAGAAAAGAAAAAAAAGGGAAAAGAAAATCCAAAAAACAAACCAAGTTTGTTTCCAGTTTCAGTGAGAATAACTAATGAACAGCCAATTCAGCTGGTTTCACCACCAATGTGCACCCATGGGGCCTGTTCCTATTCCCAGTTTCACATGCTGGACAACACAAATCCACCAGATTTATTCGGAGGCTGCAACTGCATGGCCCCACTCCCATGGATGTGCAATAGCTGCACCCGCTCTCCCACAGCCAAAACCCAACTGGGTAGAGGCTGATCTCTGAAACACAGATCTTTCCTGACTTCAGCTCCTTGTCTGGCCTTGGGCAAATCATTTAACCTGGTTAAATCAATTTGCCTGGCTCACACACCTCCCTGTCCCCAGAAAATGAGGTAAATTACGTGGTCCTGCTACAGGGAGTAGTAAGGTGGAATCAATTAGGGTTTGTGAAGCACTTGAAGAGTCTTGAATGGGAGAAATAATAGAAATAGAGAACATCCTTATTAATTACACTAACTGATTAATTATTATTAAATTAGGACAATTTTGTTCTCTTGAGAGGAGAAAAATATGTTTTCCAGCCATTTCTTTTGCTCACATCTTTGGAAGAGTAACTTCCAACTGAAGAAGACTGAATGAGGAGCTTAACCCAAATAAAATAAATTGCCAGTAATTTCTGGTATCCCCTATGCCATTATTGAACAATTTGCATTTGAATCGGGGCTTTTTCCATCACAATCCAGCTTCACCTGATCCTGCTCTATAATCACCATCCCCATTTATGAAATCCCAGCATGTTGCCGCAGAAATTATGTCACAAATTCATCATTATGACTTCCCCAGCAGGAGCAATTGGAGCTGGAGATTGGCTGTAAAAGTTGCCTTTTTACCAGTCCTGCTTTAAAGATATTTTAATTTTTTTTTTTTAAGGTAGAGAAGTGAGATGAGCTACCATGGGGAATTAGACAAGCATGCCAAGAATATCCCAGGGATACAAGATTACATCCATGAGTCACAGGAACCATAAAACATGATCAAGAGACTTTATGGAGGATGATCTTTGAAATCAACTCCTAATCGCTGAGCGGTTTACATAAAATCGACTATTAGTTAAAAAAAAGTAATTCAAAATTCAAAAGTGAACCCGACTGATAATAGCGAAGTTACAGCTATTCCCGTCAGGAAGGCTTATCTGTCAAGCCACTCCAAACCCACGGCTTAGAGGTTTGCATGCTCCTTTGATAACATGGTAATTAGACAGGTACTGTGGCAAGAAACATTCAGAGAGTAAACTTTTGAGGTAAATTATTTGTATTTAAATATTTTAGACTCTTCTTGCTAGGCTACACTCTTGCCGCTGCTGCTTGTCAAAGGCTGGCATGTGCTGCATTTCCTAATGAGAGCCACTGAAGAACCTTGACACAGGAAAACCTCAAAACAAAGACTGTTTCTGCTATAAGCAATGCACTTTGCCAGCGATTGTCTTATTATACCTCTTAATCATTGAAAACAAACAACATCAGAATAAAAGCCTCTTTTTATCGGCTTTAAAACTGAAAAAATAATTCACTGAAAAAATAGCACCTTATGGAGAGTGTAAGGCCCAGTTTGAGGGCCACACACATGAGCTTGGGTCTTGTCTGGATCCATTCACACTTTCCCTCCCTTCACCCACGCACCCATCCCTCCATGCAGCTGGAGCCCACCCCCTCCTCTGGGTTTTGGCAGCAAAGCCTGGGTGATTTGAGAAGCGCCTGCTCCCGTGGCCGAGGAGATCAAAGCTACCATGTGCCAGGTCCTCACTGCATCAGCTATTAACTCAAACTGCCATCAGTTCTCATTGGAGCTAACACAAATTACGGCAGCGGGAAAATTACCCAGCCATAAAACACCACCACTGGGTTGTCAACCATCAGTTCTCCAGTTGGATGCACAGAGTTCCCCTTTTCTCTCCACCAGCTTTCTACCTTTTCTAAATTAAAAACAAGCAAACTAGGCAGCAGATATGTCCTGTTAGAAGAAATCTTTTTGTAATGTTGTTGAGCAGTCTGGCAGGTTAATTAGTTCTCTGAGGTATCCTAGAGAGTAAGGTTTGACTGGTAAGAGAAACACCACCCATTTTAAACCAAGTAAAAACACTGAGGATGAGCAAGAAACCCCAAGATTTTGCAAAAAACCCCGACCAACAGAAGAAAAAAAAAAAAAAGTGTGATATAGACAAGAGGCTTATGCCTCCCCATGTCCCCAGAAGAGCAGCCCTACAAGCAGAGAGTAACTACCAACCTTCAGGTACATAACAAGAGTTATTTAGCACCAGTAAGCCTGTTACACTGCAATTGAGCCCTTCCTCTTCCCAGCAGTGACAGGCAATAATTAATTAGTAGCAAACACTCTAATGGGTATTTGGTCCTTACTCCAGCAACTAGACTCTTTCAGCCAAGACATCTGTCCCAGTGTGGCACAACTTATTAAGGGAAAGAGCAGGAGGGAACTTGGGAGTCATTCAGGGCTGGAATAAGAGGGAAGTAAAGGGGCAGAGATGCCTGGTTCCACGCGCCCTGTGGCAAGATCCCGAGGAGCTGGGTAACCGGATCACACTGGTGTGTGATTTCCTACCCAGGGAGCATGTGTCTGAAGCCTGGTGACCTCTGGTCAGTATGTAAGGAGCACTGCATGCAGTACACAGGAACAGTGGTTTAAAGTTATTAACAATGAGGGAAGGCACCCTGTGCTTCTGGAAGGATACCTGCATTAGGCCAGGAAAGCATGGCTGGGCTTACAAACCACACACTGAAGTACCTGTCACTCAAAGAGGGACCTGGAGATAAAAGCCACCCACTGGGTTTGATCCACATACCATGGACCTGTTCAGGGCCTCAAAGGAATCTTCTCTGAGGTTGAGTCAGAAGTCTAGGGGGCAAAAGGCATCCTCCTCTCTATATCACCCAACACAGTGCTGTCCTACAAGGTCTGTAGGAGTTCTCTGTGCCCACAGCCACCCCAGTCAGCCCTTTCACAAATTCCAAACACAAGACAGATGTGTCTGCCCCAGCCACAGCACAGCCCACAGTGTGACAGCAGAGAAGCCGAACAGAACACATGCCCTGAGAGCCTCTCTTGGGCAATCATAGGCTGGCCACCCGTGGCAGGGACAGGCCTGTCCTTCCATCTCTGAGGGACAAACTACGCAGACACTCTCTCCCAGTCCTTTGCCACAGATCTCTGTATTCAAGCTATTGGCATAGCAGACTTAATTAGGACACAAATTTTAAATGTGAACTTGGAATCAAACAAAAGCACAACTAGTATAAGGAACATCAGCAAGCCACTGAAGCCAAGCTTATTCTGTTCATTAAACAACCTCCCATCACAACTTGTCATGAATGTGCCACATGTTCCCAGCTCCGCCAGAACAGCACTATTCATAGTCCTCAGGAATGTTCATACAGGTGTGGGCACGGATCCCACGTACACACCACCCCCAACTCCCCTCCTCGCTGCACACCTGCAGCTTCTTGGCATTTCCATTCAGCAACGACAACGCTGTAGCTGTTCAACACTGTTCAAGCAAGTGGAATGAAATGTAAAACATGAGTACTGAAATCCCCCCTTCCTTTGAGGTTCTGTTGTAACTTGTCAAGTTTTACTTAAAATATGACAAACATGACATTCTACAAGGTCTGCTGAATTTGGGTGGTTATTACCAGAAGAGTCTCACACTGGAGCTGCTTTACCTCATCTGAGAGCATCACAAAAACACAATGTAGGGAATGCTTTACTAAGCCTGTTGCTCTCACGAGAGTAGGTGAAAAATGGTTATTTCCATGTGACAGCCATTATTCATAAATTAATATGAAATGGATTAGCTATCAAGGCAGCTGTTGCTGGTATCTAAGTACTCAAAACATTCATGTCCCCATAATGACCATTTCATCTTCAGAACGCATCACTGACTCAATACATAGTGGACAAGATCTTTAGCCATGCTTGAAAACCTCCCAAAGAGTGCTGAGAATCACTAGAAAAAATCACATTATTACAGCCCATTCTGTGCTCAGTAAAATTAAAACTAAGAAGTTTGTCTACGATTTTCTGGCTAGGGCTTACACCACCTTTAAATGATATGTGCTCAGAACCACTTGTATTTAACTTACAGCCAAGGGGCTTTTTCTATAAGCACAAAACCGAATGACAGCTGGCACCTTTCCCGTGGTCAAAAAAAGACGCCAGAACATTTTGGGGGCATATATTCAGATTCTCTACAAAACAGCACAATCTTAGATCTGGGGACAGCAAAAGTATTTAGATGTAGAGGACCTCAGGAGGCAAAATGGGTGGTTGTCTCCTTGGTAGGGGGAGTGCAGCAGCAGTAGCAAATCTTACACACACACCAAAGTTCTCTGATAACAGTTTGAGAACAACGAATTTTACTTCATGGCTTTGGCTCTGGACTACTGGCAAGCTTCAGAAACCTGTTCAACCCGCTTTCTATGTTTTAGCTCAGTAGCAGTCACAGTAAAAGCACCATAAATGCAATTTTACAACCCATTTGACTTTACCTCTTGTGAAATGCATATTTATTAATCTGGCAAAATTTCCTGCTGGGAGTTTATGGCAATTGTAGCTCCAAATTCTCTCATGAATTCATTTCCCTCTGAACATGTAAAATTTAAAAGCAGCTTCACGCAACATTAGTATCCAATAAAATCCCACCAAACTTTAAATATAAGATTTAATAGGAAGGACTTATATAAACACAGCAGCACCAATTTCAAGAGCATGAAATCTTTAATAGAGTGAATGGTGTTCTTGAACCAGCTGATAACCAACCACAACCTGATTTCTCTAACAGCAATGCTGTTGTTTTCCACCTCTGGGAGGGAACAGAAGGGAAATGGAGATTGTGTTGGTAGGAGGGGAAAATATTTGCGAGGTCAAGTTGCCATCAAGAGCATATCTGAACCTCACTGGAAACTATGCTTACTGTAGCCAGATCCTCCTGGTACACCAATGCTTGACACTTTTTAAGTTGTCTAAAGCTTCATTTTTATGCCATAGGCACTGTTCAAAAGATGTGGCCTGGCAGTCATCCCACCTGAGCCAGGTGATCTGTCCCAACACTTCAGTAACCTGGAACAACTACACATAAAGGTGAGACTTGATAGCCTCATACCAAAGATTACCTTTCAGAAAGGACAATAAACATTAACTGCAGTTACGTGGTGTTTATATGACTATGAAAAGATACAGAGTCATTTTGGGTCTTGTTAAATTGTGGGTTTAAGTGCTGAAAAGTAGCTTCCAGTGATGAATGTTTCCACATGCCACTTAATAAGCTTTGAGTATTTCACCCATTAATCTGAGTGAACATCCCCCTACTCATCTCCAACAGCATCTGTAACACAGCCATTGAAATTACATCTCTGCAGTGACTCTGCCCAGCTTCCACAGCAATTCAAGATTTTGGGGAGCCTCTTTAAAACCTTGACATTCCTGAGAGAAGAATCCCTGCCATCTTATAGCTGAAGAGTTTATTAACATACTCCATCTCACGTAATCCAGCATTGAAGCACAAGCTCTGCAGAGGAGGAAAAAAGCTTCACCTTTATGAAACACCCATTCCCAAGCCCACTAGATTCATGTCTAAACTTCCCAACAAGCTCAATTAATCTCCACAGGATGAAGAATAAGGAGACATATGCTTCAGATGGCTACAAGAAAAAACAAAAAAGGGGGTTAATCTTCAATAGAAAGTAATGGTTTACTCAGCAAAAAATATTTTGGGGTAAGTTGGAAAAAGCACAGAGCTGATGCACAGGTCCAGAAGCCCCTGCCCATCCTACAGCCACAGATTCAAGTGACCCACCAGTCCCTTGCACAATCTGCAGCCAAAGCCACAATCAAACTGCTTGTAAACAATATAAAACTCAAAATTAATCAACTGGTCAAACTAATATGATCTGTGTCCAAGTAGTGAAGACCTAATTAACAAGAAAGGAAACACATCAGATGGAGTTGTGCAGTTTTATTTGAACAAAACCCAGTGTAGATATTTTTAATAAGGTCTACATTACACTAAATGCATGTACATTTGTAAGAAGATAACCTAGTTGTAAAGAAGGTGCAGGATAATATGTACAATCATAGTTAAGTTAAAAAAATTCACATTTTACATAGATTTACTTGACAGTCCTAGGCTTTCATGGTATATAAATGGTAACCAAAAGAGGTAACAAAAAACCCCAAACCCTAGTCACAAGAAAATTCAGCTGGAGGACTGCATAATGCACTCAATTTTTCAAATAAACTAGTTCATAGAATTCTTATTTGTCCTAAATCAAATTTTGGATATAATTTTTCAATTACTATAATTAACATGTTCAATGAGTATACTGATGTAAACATTTTTGTTTATATCAAAATGGCAATGGTGCCATTTCCTTCAATAAAAATCTGTATTTTATGCTGTGGTCTGGTCTTCCTCTTTTACAAATTAGAATAATTACACAGGATGTTTTTCAATACATGGTAAAAATTATCAAACAGCAAGGGAGATATGTTCAAAAGACACTTTGAAGCTTTTCAGTCCACCTTCACAACACTGTAAATCTTACTTACAAACCAGAAGCAGGCAAAAAATCCAATAGTCCCTGAAACGAGACAGCAAAAATGGTTAGTTTATCTTCCAGTTTGCTCTGAGAGAGAAATCTAA
Source organism: Mohoua ochrocephala (assembly GCA_013398855.1). Lineage (NCBI taxonomy): Eukaryota > Metazoa > Chordata > Aves > Passeriformes > Acanthizidae > Mohoua > Mohoua ochrocephala. Next base: position 190,511 of record VZTA01024166.1, on the reverse strand, counting down.
CACATACTTCCCAGCAGGACAGAATATAACATTGTAATCCAGCTAACTACCCAGAAAAACAGCACTTCTTAAATTTAACAACACACATCCATCCCCAGGCTAGGTTATCGATTTAGATCAAAGATGACTTTTAGGGACCAGGCTGCTTCACGTACATTTAAGCCACCGATGACCGCCTTGCCACCGCCATGAGCAGGGACACAAGCACCAGTTCAGAAACTGACTTTTATACACATGCCAAGTCAGCCCCTACCTGGTTCTTTTTGGTCTACAATACTTCACTGCCACCTATGAATTATGACACATAACAAGGCCTTGGAAAAATTCACCTGTCCCAGTTTTATATTCATTGTGCTCTATTTATATTTGAGAACAGAAATTTCTTCTTCTGGATCTCCTGTTACTTCCTTTTGGTAAAGGAATGCTCTGAGTGCTACAGCAGCTGGAAGCAAGCAGCAAGTGAAAGCAGCAGTGACAAACCAAAACACTGAATGAGATTAGTGTATACCAATTTTCTAGTTATAAACTGATGAACAAATTTGTGGTTTTCACCAACAGTCACTCTTATGGGGCAACTGCAAAGACACTGTCCATCACATTTACTTTTAAATTACTTTAAGAACTTCATATGCAAGGAGACAAGAGTCCCAGTCAATTAATTTAGTCTTCAGCCTCTAAAGAAAGCAATGCACTGCTCCTCACACTTTTACCTAGTTGTAAACTGCCACACAGATAGTAAGCCTTAACAGATAAAAAACGGGAATTGCACTGAATTCCCTTTCAAAGACACAGCTAGCTACGTGCCAGTCCTGGGATTGCCATTCCCAGCTCTACTGCAAGCACTTGCAAGGTCATGCACTCAGCTCCTCCAGTTTTATATTATCCTTTTCTGTCTGTACAGCCCATGTTTAACATCCGCTCCAATCTCTTTCACTGTCGTGACTGACTTAAGAACTAGCAGATTATTTATTAAGCATTTGGGTTTTTTACAGCAGTTACATTTCTGTCTTTTAGACCACATCTACACATTTCCCAAGCAAGGAACCCATCTTGAGATGCTTATTATCTGTATGCCAATTCTTACATTCCTCGTGCTACCGTGTATATTTGCAGTTAAAGGCTCTTTGACAGACTATTATTATATGCCACAGATTACCCTTTCCCTCCAAGTTTGCAGTTGTTATTCTCTGAAACAGTAGGAGACAGCAGATTTATGGCTGTTGATAGGAGATCAGACACCAACCACACAAGGAATGTAATTCCTTTGTAGGCTTGACATCACTAAGTCTTTGCAGTTCATGGTCAATTCTCACTCCTCCCTATTGTGTCAAATACTCCAATACCAGCATTGTTACTCTAAGCCTTACTCTCACAGTTTTGTCCTAATAATAGTTCTCAGCCTCTGCTTCCTGGTTGTTTTTATAAAATAGCCCACTCCGAGCCTTTTATGGCTTTGAAAGCAGTTTCTTCCAAATGTTTAACAGATGAGATACCTTAAAAATTTATCTGCTGCTCTAGAAAGCTCTAGAAGTGTACTGTCATAACAAAAATGTACAACTATCCCAAGAATGACAGCTACCACAGTTTTCTGAGCATGCCACAACTTAATATGGGAATACACGGTAAATCCACATATTTTCCTCCGATCCTTGTTAGTCTGAATCTTTATAATACATTAGTTTTCTATAAAACGTTGCCTCAGTCACAACAGAACTCAAAGACTTCACACTGTGAACAAGCATTTCATCTATAAACAGATTTTCACAGGTTTCAGTAACATTGATTTTCAACTTCCCCTCCTAAAAAAAAAGTCTGTTTAGCAAATCAAAGACCAAGTACACCCTGCTCATTTTTTAAACTTTATCAAAAATATTGCCAATGTACTGGGAGCAGAGTAAGACACTGTTTTTAAGTGGTAATGTTTGTCAGATACCAGATTTGAATCATGAACTCAGGAGAGAAAGGCAACACTCATCACCAAGACACAGCCTTAGGTAGTCAGGACCTCCTCTGGTGAGCACAGATTCCTTCTGTTGTTACCGCTACATCAATAATTGGGGCTTACCAGCACTGTAATTTCTTCTTCCCTCACACAAACAAATATATCCTACCAACTCCATATGCGGATAGCTCCAAGGACCAGAAACATCAAAAAAAGAACATCAAACTAAGGACCCCATCATCGGTCAAATGTACCTCTCCTAAACAGCCACATGATGCTCTAAGATCAGAATGGTTTAAAGGTGCTGGCACAAACTAGGTTGAAAACTGGTTTTCAACTAGGTTAAAATTCCAACTGCAGATTTAGGAGTGCAAATTAATCACACCAAATCAACTAGATGGTTTTAGTGCTTTTTTTTTTTTTTTTTTAATAATATGGGCCAAACAGACTAGAAGCTTCCAAAGGCTCAAGTCAGCACAGAGTTGTGTTGACATTGCAAAAATCAGTATTACTGGACAGAAATTAACGTAAGGTAAGAGAACATTATTTATAAGGTTCCCCTGAACAGTTGCTTTACCTACATGATTGCTTATGCAAAAAACTCCCTAACTTTTGCCTTTATTTTTAAGAACACAAACCACAGCACAGTGCCTGGTTCCACTGAAATTCAGTGTGTTTTCCACCTCAGCCCTAGGGGTGCTTGTGACTCCATGAACACTATAAAGCCCACAAAAGGCAAAGCAGTCAAAAAGCTTCTGATTGCCTGCATAGTAAAAAATGTCCCAGTCAAAGGGATCTGCAAATGAGTAGCAGTTGGGGAAGAAAAACAGCTCTGAACCAGTGTGGCTTGTTTGAAAATTCTAGCCAGAATGTTTTCCACATTTTCTGTGTTTTAGCCCATTTCACAAATTTGTCACTTGTTCCAGATTTTAGCACTTTATACTGGACAGCACTTCACACTGGATCTTTAGGCGGGTGCTGACAAGTATCACAGGTTCTCAGATTCTCCTTTTAACTCCTTTGACTAAAGCCAATCTTAAAACACAACACACTCTGTTTCCTATACCTGTACCTCTACCCAGAAAAATTGCTAGTATTAGTTGCACTAGTTAAAATCCAACCGTGCCATCTCACACTGCATGGCTTGAAATGTATTTTCTTGAAGAGCCTATGTAACGCTTCAATCTTGAGCATTTTTCTAAGCTCATCTTGCACCAAAATTAGAATCATCCCTTATTAAAATGAGCCTCTCATTAGAACAAGAGAGCTATTTAGGTAAGGTTTAGGTAAGACCACACCAGGATCTTGCTTTTATTTGTCTCTTTCAGAACATATTCAAACTGAACCCCAAGTTTTGAAGCACTATCAACAAGAAGCACACCTCTGCAGCTCAGGCGTCTCTGACAGACATCAATGAACATAATACGACAGGGAGCAGATACCCAAAGGTGTTTTTGGTAAAGCTGTTTAAAAAAAAATTCTAACACTAAATACTTAAAAAAAACCTCCAAAAACACAACAACAAAAAAGACCCCAACAAAGCAATAAACAAACAAAAACCCACAGAAAAAAACCTAAATTCCCAAACAAATAAATAAAATACCCCACTATTTGAAGTTGAAAGAGTTGAGACCATTATATTTATTTTCCGATTGGTCTAAACGCCTTTACATCTTAAGGTTTTTACAGCTTTCACATGCACATCTCTATCAAATGACCCAGCACCAAGCCTAACACCAATTCCTCCAATGAGCCTGTATAATCTGTTTGTTTGGTTTAATCCAATATAACAAATTAGTTTCTTGGCTAGTGTTTACTTTAACCAATCCTAACCACTCACCAGCTTAAACTGAATGAAAAAGCACCTGACCTGCCTGCATTGAAGAACTCGCTGTTGTGGGATAGATCTTTATTCTTCCCCTAAGTGGGTGACCTGCATATTTTAAGATTCTACCTTTTTAAATAACCCCTACTAGCCTACTGAAGCGATGCCATCCCAGTGCACAGCAGCTCACTGCACGTCATTGGTCATTCTAGGGAAGTACAGGTAAAAGATCTTTTGCAGGAGCCATTTAAAACTCACAAACCCAGATGTGAAGATGACTCATGACACTTCTTTAGCCAAGAAGCAAGATATGTCCAAAAATCCATTTATATTTAGTGGGGAGACACTGACACCTCAGCTGTTTTTTGATCATCTTGTCCTCAGCTTTATATTCTGCTGAACAGTCTGGTCTGCAAGATATATATACACTACCACTTTCTGATACACAGAAACAAGATGTTATACACAAAGCCAGCATCTAACTGAGTAAGGGACAGTTATTAGTAAACCAGTTTAAATTCAAAATTAAAAACAAGGATTATTGCACAGAATAATGTCAAAATACATTAAGCAGACTCTTCTGCTCTACTCATCTCTTCTAGCTTTATTGTTTAATGAAGAAAAAAGAATTCAAAGCACGAGCAGATTGTAAGAAAGCAAATAGAAAAGCACTCTGCACTTGGCTGATACTTCTCATGTACCTTAAAAGCTCTCTGTATCATACTGGTTTCAATCACCGCACAGTGGTGGGTGCTTCAGAATCTCAGATTCTAAACACAATCTACCCAGAAGATCAAAACTCAATTTTGAAAATGGCATTAACTCACGAGTGAAAATGATGTTCAAAAATAGAGGTCACTGTAAAGAAACATGCTTTGACTATGTTCAGCATTTTTTCGCCTCCTCGAATAAAATGCATGTAATCATGTAGCTATCCCCATCCAACCACACTTGTTATTTCTTGAAAGATTAGCTGCACTTTGTACATTAAAATCAAATTGTCTGGTTTGGGTGTGCACACCATTAGATTTCACTGATCAGATTATATTACTGTCAGTGTTGCCATACAAGCATTCAGTTCCTATTTACTTATTCATTATGATCCCTTTTGTAATGCCCCGGGTAACACGGCGCGTTGCCGTGGAGGAGGTATTAACACTGCCCTTTATATTTCTGTCATAGTTGCTGAGACCTAATAGGCAAGAATAGAGAAAACCAAAATACCTAGTGCTAGCTTAAGTGGAACAGATCAACGTCCCATTTTGGGAATGCTATTAATACAAATGGTGTGTAAAATTACATTGGCAAACTCCTTCACCTCCAGAAGGTGTGAAGGACTGAACCCTTATTTTCTAAAACAAGGGCTGCTAAGAAATATTTTACAAAACAAAGCAAAGTTAGGTGTCTTCTGCTTGTGCCATCTGTCTAGAACAGCTTACATTTCAGGCCCAAAAATCTACCACCAAACCAAATATGGAAAAGAAAGTTATCACAACATTTTACATTAGCAAGGATTTATTATGCACTCCATGTATCTGTTGTAGCCATTAGCTTTCTAGTGACTAGCCGCTCTATTAAATGTAAAAAAAAAAAAAGGGGACCATGTAGTAGCTTTCCTCATGAGCTACAAAAGCAGCACAGGGAACACCACTGTGGGTTTTCTTCAAAAGAAAAAGACAACGCTGCAAAAATAACAGCAGCACAGTTCATTATTGTACTTCAGGGGCCTCACTGGCCTTCACATCAAGAACTCCAGGATCAGCATATCTGAAGCTTTTAATACTATTTCAGCAGCTGCCATGACAATTTCAAATATCATTTTATATATGAAAGGGATATTTTTAATTCTACCAATTTGCATCTTATAAGTGCAATTGAAATTGGCAGGATAGCAACTAACCTATGCTAAAACCCAGACACATATTAACATACTGCTTTAGTTTAAAAGTAATTAAAACATTTTAGACTATAGTTTTTGGGGTTTTTTTAAATATAGATAGACATATATATTATAGAAGACACCTGGAGCTTGTCTGTTTCACCAGGATTTAAGCAGGGGGTTATAGTTTCAGTCAAGTGATTATGAAGATTAGAATAATCCTGTAGAAGACACGTAGTCTGAGCGAGTAACATCAGAAAAGCTAAACAACTAACACTGGAGAGCCATATTTCAAATCAGTTCCTCCAGTTAAGGTACATTTCCATCATTACGAAGTGGTGATTAATGAGCAGGTAAGACAACTCTTAACGGTACTAAAACTCTGTCTTGTCAACATTCACTTTTTCCCCAGCACCAGCCTCCTTCACGTGCCGATAGGGAAAGCCGAAAATATCTTTTTTCCTCCATATGCAGAGTGAAATTATCTCTAACTACAGAACTTCTAGAACCAATTATGAAATCCAGAATCAAGTTAACACTCGGTATCAAAGTTAACAAGAACAGGCCTTTGAAAATATAATGGTTTGAACTCACTGCTAATATAATATTCAATAAAGGAAAATTAATTATACCATAAATAAATGTAATTTCAAGTTAGGAAGAAAATGTAAAAAAAAAAATTCTTACTGTGCTGCGTGGTGTCACAAACCATATGAAGTAACACTGCCTAAGAGTCACAAATTGTATTTAATGTTTCATGTAGTCTAAATTTCACCTAACGTTTCTCATTTCCAAACCAGAGCCCTCTATATTAATTTTAGTTTGAACATTGTACTTACCTGTGAAAAGGAAAAAAATCAAGACCATGATCATCGTGTAACCAAAGTATAAAATGGTGCTGGCGGTTCCTGTTATCTGGAGTTTGGAGAAGAAGTAATGGACTGCATAGATAAAGAGATAAACTGCTGTAAAGCTGCTAGTCAAGAATGACCTCCACCACCAGTGATAGTCCTGAAAGAAACAATAAACCATTCACTAAGAATCCTCATGTAGGAAATGGAACATAGATAAGATGGTGGAAAAATAACATTGGCTTATGAAACACATTTAATTCTGCAAAATTTAGCTCGGAAAAATTCCAACGTGGCACGTAGATATTTTCTTTCTTCAAAGTCAGCTGTATTGCTTCCACTAGGAACATGAAATTACTCTAAGATCAAGGCTGTTTATTTTTGCTTATCTGTTGCCAGCAGTGGATTTGGAAGCAAAAGGCACATTTCAGAAGAGTGGCTAAGACAGGCATGTCAAGGCTGAAAATGCAATCAGTTCATAGTGTCCAGTACTTCACAGCATATGTGAATACCTCACCTCTATTTCTAACATCTTCCAGCTACAAGTCGTATCTACATCAGAACTGTAACTTTTACCTCTGCACACAGATGGAAGTAGCACAGCAAAACTGTAGCTTCCGAACACGTAATTAGAAGAATTATAAAAACTAGGAACAAGAATCCAAACATGTAATACATCTGATGAGACCTAAAATTAAAACAAATAAAAACATGAGTCTCATTTTTGGTTGAAGTTCTGAGTTAACTCACAGTGTCACATTAGCAGATGCTGAGTTAACAAAAAAAAAAAAAAATCCAAACCAGCAAACCCAAAAAACCCACACCGCTGGGGTAACTGTGCCCATACCTAACTGAATTGGCTAATTCATAAAAAGTCTACTTTACCTGAATGTAAACACGCATTTATTTAAGCTAACAGTAATAAAACCATTGCTTTACAGAGCAACAAAGTCTTCAATTATACCTGAAATCAGCATCTATGAACTTTCACAGAGAACAGTTACAGGCAATTTCCACCAGAGATGTTTATCACTTCATGTCTCTTTGCTGGGAAGACCTTTAACTTGCCCAACTCCCGCATCACCTGTACTCTTCTCTAGTTGCAATACTAACTTCCTTCCTGCTACTGCAGCTAAGTTTTCCAGATGTCTCTGCATCTCCTCACTACATACAACCAGATGCTCCTCCACTCCCATTCTATCCCCAGACCAAGGCTGACTTGAACCCAAGTGCTAACCAAGCACAAAATCACCCACAAAAATAAATACAAGGGAAATATGTTCATTTACTTTTAATCTGGTGTCTTTCAAGGGAAGTAACCAAATTGACTTTATTGAGTGAAGGTGACAATTACTGCAGTACAGGATTTGATAGAGGGAGTATTAGTTGCATATTCCCTCCACGCTTCCCTTTTGTAGGATAAATAATCGGAAACAATTTAAGAATTTGCTAATTGCAACTACAAAAGTCCACAATATATCTGTTTGTCAGCTGATTTTATTCTTCATCACAGCTATGTTACACAGTTTCTATTCTTTTGAGGACCGATATAAAAAGCTAAACTAATGTATTTGCATTTAAGAACTGATTTAGAAAACTGTTCTGTAAGACCTCTCAACCTATACAGATGACAACACAAAAACCTGGCACCTTCGGGACAGTATTTCCCATTGAACAACAATGCATTAGACATTTCACATTTACATTGTGAAAGTTATGAAAGATTGCACTGGTTTAATTCTTCATGCACTGCTTGATTAGGTTTTGCAAGATTTAGGAGTGGAGTGGATTGTTCTCAGGGAATGGAGTCTTTGTTTTGCAGAACACGGAATCCCAAGATCTTGACCTGATTCTGATCTAACAGTTGAAACTGCTAGATCACATTAGTTTCATAAATCATAATATAGCTACCAATGGATTAGTCTCTATCTAATCACAACAGCACAAAACCACATTTGTGCTGTTCAGAGCCAGGAAGATAAAACAAGGCAATAGGACTCTCACATCATACCTTCAAGTTGTCATTGAGAAGAATTGGTTTCGCAAGTTCTAAGCACAGAAATAAATGCAAAGACTATGGAAATTCCATAAAATCTACAAAACTATCAAAAACTTTTAAAATTGGTTTATTCTTTATATTAGTTCAAACTCACTGTGTGTATTATCAGACCCATATAACTACAGGGAAAAAAAAAAAAGTGATACTCACCAAATGCTATTCAGAATGAAAAAAAGTTGAATAAAAATACAGCCAAAGGGTAAGATACCACCCATGATGATACCAGGCAATGGCTTTGTGAAAAATGACTGCTCCGGGATTTGACGAGGAATCTGGTTTGTACGCACTGGATGTTCAATAGGCTGCAGAAAAAAATAACAGAAATAAAAGAGTAATTATTACATCATAAATAAGATTACTTTTTCCTAATATTAGCATTTAAAGATTTGATAAACGTAACTATATTTTCATTCATAAGCCATCACAAGTTATCAAACAAAAAAACCTACAAACTCAATGTCCATCATTAGGAAAAAGCACACATGCTTTAGACATTCCAACTATGAGCCAGTAAGGCAGAATACGAAGGAAATAAATCTTTTAAGTCCTTAATCAAAAACAAAATAAAATTTTAAAAAATCCAACATCGCCTTTTCCTTAGTTGTCTGGCATTACCTCAAACGTACTAGTTTTGTACTAGTGAAGTACAAACCTGAAGCCTCTCTGAAGCACTACTTCAAAACTCAGCAATACTACTGAGGTATTGCTGAAGCACAAAAGGCAAGTAAGACCTCCAAGAACATTATTAAAACCTGATTCTAGTGAATGGACAGAAAAAACCTGTTTGGTGTGACATTACAAATATACGCTCTGTTTCAATATCAAGACAGTAAAATATCATTTTACAATCATGGGATCACAGATGTTTCAATCCAACCAGATCCTGTCTAGAACTCCTGCTTAGAGATTCAATGGCTCAATTACAGAGGATAGGTGTATTTCAAATCTGTATTCAAAGGTCCCTACCTTCTCTTTGAAGCCAAAATAGGCACCAACAAAGGTTAGTGGGACTGAAATTCCAAACCACATAGCAAGGATAGCAACCAAAGTGCCAAAAGGGATGGCAGCTGAGGAGCCTTTCACCCACAGAATGAGATTCATAATGAAGAAATCAGCAAAGACAATACTGAAAAATAAAATCAGAAAAGATATTAAAACATTCAAGAAAGAATAAATATCACTTAGTATTACAAAACGTAAATCAGTTAAAACAAATGTAGCTTCTTTCAATTTTCCAATTTCCCAACAGTCCTAGTTCCTTTCACCACTGGTACAGTTAAAGTATAAATGCCTGCGCCACTCAATGCTTGTAAAGTAGGTACTTAGGGTAAAGCCATTATTTAAATAAAGACTCTGCACATAATACCAAAAAGTAACAGAAACATGCCATTGAAAAAAATCTATACAAAGAATGGAAAAATATAGAATAAATTAAAAAAATCCTTATCTGAACTTCCTTTCCTACTACAGCCAGAAACATCTCCTTTATTTAGGTCCTTTATAAACAGTAAATTCCTTCTGAATAAATACAGTAATAGCAAAATCTCCCTATTTAGGAGGCCCATGGACTCTCAGAACAAACGTAATGTGCTGCTGCAGTTTGTGTCGCAAGGGGAAGGGGGGATTAAAGAGGGCTCTGCCCTACAACAAAAATATTTGTATAAGCATGGAGTTACACATATGAAGAAGCCCAGGCTTCTGGAGAATTTAAATAAAGACTGCATCAGTCATGACAAGTCTCCAGACCTGCTCTTCCCTCCCCCGTTAAACAGATCTGCCTCATTTTCTAAACAACCTGGACAAACACTAGAAAACAACTCAGAGACCACTCAGATGAAGATTTCAAACAACCCATTCTGAAAACAAAGCAGAACGTTCATTCTGCAGAGGAACCACATATAAAATAGAAGTTTGTGTGAATTGCCATTATTCTTGGATTCAAAGATATACCACAGAAAATTCAGCCTCAGAAAAGGTCCTGCAAAGTGTACCATTGTATGGGTTTTGTTAAAAAAGTGCTCCTGAGGCAGAATTTAAGCTGCCCTGAAGTGAACATGTATCCTTCCACTGTATTTAATTTAAAAATGAAGGAGGGAGGATTAGAGCAAGAGACAGGCTCATTTTTTTTCCTAGGAGAGGCCTGACACTTGCCAAAACTGTTTGGAGGAACAGACTTGTTCAATAAGCACACCCAAGCGACCCCTGGTGTAAGCATCTTGTTGAACAAAAAATGAAAATAAAATCCATTTTAGAAGTCTTTCTAATCTTTATCATCTACCCAGGCTTATAACGCAGACCTCACTTACCCCCTCCACAGTTAGAAAAAATACTGCAAATATGAACTCCCATCAGTCTACTGAGATTAAAAAGGCCTTGGGCTGTTTATGATATTATGCAAATTCACTGAACTAGCACAGCGTAATCAGGACATCTGTTCGTATTCTACCAGCCCCAGTCATTTTACTTCCTCTGTGAAACTCAATTTATCTGGGAGTTTAAATGATCAGCACAGTATTCCTTCCATCGATATATATTTTCTTCTCTCTCCTGATAACGTCTAAATGACAGCAGGGAGACTGAAGCACATTTTGTTTAGAAGTAAGATTTCTCATAGAAATACTACACTTGGTTGTTATTGAATACATCTTCTTTCATTTGATGAAATTCTGCTTTACTTGAAGCCAAGTCATGTTTTATTTATTCTGAGGTTTTTGGGGGGAAGAAATACCTTAAGAAATTGATAATATTTTCTTCCACTTTTGCCAAGGACATTTGCCGAGGGGTAACTTCATGTACCCAAAGTTGCAACCAAGAAATATGGAAGACTTGCAGAAGAAATTAGTTTCTGCTCCCTCTCCCCTCTAATTCTCACAAAAGGTCATGAGAGCTATGGGAAAACAAAAGGTTGAAGTGCTATTGCCCTTCCCAAGCACGACATCAGCCACATTGGCCACACTACGTGGTATGATACACACTACAGCCGTATCCCAAACTGGACGCCACCTACATTTATGTAAGACGATTATAATCAGCATTACCTGGAACACACTGAGTACTGCAGTACCAAGCTGGAATTACCCCATCACTGTGCCCAATGCTGTGGTGCAGAGAATCCCAAAGGCTGTGACACAGCCTTGCAAGAGAGTTGCCCCTTCTACCCCCACAGATGACAGCAAAACAAGAAGCCAAGCATCTGTGTTCTAGATTACCAGGCTCCAGCTCCTCAAAATTCACTCTTCTTTATATTCACAGATAGGCAATGCACAAAGGGAACAGCAGCTTGGGAGTACCATAAACAAAATCATACAGACAAGCATCATAACAGTCGGCTTTTCCCCAACTCCCTCCCACTTCAGATTCATTTATACTTAAGAAAAAAGGAAACAATGAGGGGAAACAATACTAACCCAGGACAGAGCAGAGCTGTAAGCAAGACATTCGTCTTCCACTTCTCGCCTCTGAACGCTGAGGAGAACAAGTAAAAACAACTTCAAGGTCAAGACTTTTTCCAAGTGTTTTGCAGAATGGCAGCAAGAAGCAGATATGCTGTCTGAGACACTAGCTCCAGTTGGAGGCTTATATTCAGCCCAGCAATTCTGAATTTAACATGTTGCATCACATTATATAAATGCATGTACTTACTCTTGTACATTCTAGCAGACACATAACCAGCTGGAGTTCCCAGTAAGACCCACAATACAACTGCACAGGTCATCAGAGCACCGCGGTTGGCAGGAGAAAGGAAACCAAGGCAAGCTAGGACTAAAGAAACAAAAAGATTTAGTTATTTGTGGACAGGTGTCAAAATTCTCCTATAACACAGATCACTGTGAAGGTTTATCCCTTTCACTACCACATATTTAAATGAAGGCTGAGTGCATAAGCTCTTGTACAACCCCATCACATGAACATACCCCTAATGGCACTGTTCCATTCAAAAGCATTATTTCCACCTCATCTCTTAAACAGAAAGTTTCTCATAGCCAAAAGGCTGAAAAACAAAATGCCATCATCCACCAAAAGGGTTTTCTCTTGCCACCAATTTCTTTCTATACTACTACGCTGATTGCACAGGAAACTATCACTGCTAAGCAAGATACAGAGCTGTGATCAACACTGAAAGACAAGCCTATCAAGAAAATTCTAGTAATCTTACAGTATCATGCAATAAACGGAAAAAAGCAGCTCCTCTACGAAAGACCAAAAAAATCTGAATTAAACCCGGAGAACAAAATGTGGAAGATTCTTCTTTTGTACTAAGTATCAGTGTACTTTCCCATTCGTCTGTACAGTAAGAAAAGGAATGCTCATAAACTTTACAGATAACCAATAATAAAATACCATCTTGTGACAGGTTACATAATCACATGCATTTATAGCTATTTATGGTAGGCTCTCATTATCTCAACATTGTGTCAGTACTATTTCACTGGCCTGTGCTCTTGCTCTTACTTCTGTATGGCTGCAGGCCCATGTCAAACATATTGGACAGAAAGGGTTCCCAGAACATTAAAGCTTTGATTACATCTTCGCACTTGCATTACTGGACCCTTGGATAATTTACACCATGCAAAACTGAGTTTTTTAAAAAGAAATTGGCAAGAAGGAAGTTTGATTTCTGAATTCATGAAGAATCTGCATTAGCCCAGATATCACAATGTTTTCAATGACAATGCTTACAACAGCATTACTGACGCTATCTAATTATTGTTATGAAATTGCATTAATATTTTATGTTACTAAAGGAAGGACTTCATTTCCAAAAGAAGGCTTCTATAATTTGTTTAATAATATTGCATCTTTCTTATTACTATTACACTACAAACCCATCACCTTAATGAAGTTACTTACATAAAGTAATAAATGTCATAATGAAAATTTGTGTTCCTTGGCCCAAAAAGACAGACAGTAACATTCCCTTCCTCGGAGGTCTAAACACATCTCCATGAACCAGCTTCCAGCCAAATTCCTCTTGGGCATCTTCCTGTATAAAATCAACAATGTCTTTAGCAGCGATACATAATGCAGTAGTGAATTAACACAAACAAGATGCAAAATACATATTTAAAGTTTGATTAGCTTCCAGTTAAGATCCAAAGCCAGACTAATTGCATCTGATTCATCACTCATTGATTTTATAACCCCCTAATGGTTCAGTGAAAAAGGCAAGATTTATCAAGAAAATTCTCATCTCCTAAAGCAAGAAAAAGCAAATGCAATTAGCCAAACCATAGAACATCATTCTAAATTTAAACTAAAGTAAAGCCTTCAGTTTAGTTTTAACTTCAATCTAGTTCACGCATTTATCTTCTTCTGTTTCGATTTCAAGGCACATTGGTCTCAATGACAATACTGGAAAAGAATCAAACTGTCTCTGCACTCCAGAAGAAAGTTTGCTCCCTGGAATCATGAGGGACAAGTACCAACGCTCTGTCCCACTGCCAGAGGTGAATGGATGGAAGGATGGAACGGGCAGGGGGAAACCTCAGTCCAGTGGCTCTAAGGAACCACCGCTGCAGAACAAAACTTTTCAGTGAAGTCACTCAAAACAGACACCTCCCCTCACGAAAAACAAACAACAAAACCAACATACACAACCACAGATAACCAACCCCACAAGAAGACCCTCTGCTCCTCAAAGTTAAAAGCTACAGGTTCCATTCAATGCAGGAATACTGACTTCAGTTCAAAGGACTGCTTGCCACTAAAATTACAGCTTGCCAAAAAACGGGGTAAGAAAGAAAGCAGACCACACTGGTGAATGACATAGAGCACCTTAAATTGCAACAGATGATGTAACTTTTCTTTTTCTGGAAGACTGTCTTTGCTTTCCCCATACTGATACCTCTGCTTGCTAGAAATTACTCTCAGAAGGCTGATATATGAACACAAAAATTGAAAACTATTAAACACAAGATAACACTGATTAAAATACCAAACCACACCCTATACCTGATAGAAAATGATACCCGATATCCAGGTATAATTCCAACACATCAATCTTCCAGTAAAGAAAGATTTGTTTGGTAAAAGAAGCACAAATACAAAACTTTCCTGTAAGTCTGAACTTGAACTAAATGCGATAATGACAAGAAAACTGTTGAAGTAAGACAGAAGAAAGGCTTTTCCCAGGTAGTTTTAAGTAAGGAATGAAAGAGTTGCAAAGGTTACCGCATGAAGCAAATCTCTGTTTCCAAAATGGTGAACACTAAGCAGGAACAAATGCTTAGTACTTCACTTCCTGACAGAACACAGGAAATGTTTACAGATTTGGAATAGCTCATATGGAATCCTTACCAACAACTCATCTGGGAAATGCTCTCAAAAGACACCTTCTGGCTCTAACGTGAACTTTAAAACAAATAGCTACATGGTAATTCTCTTGGTTTAAGAAATAAAGAGAAACCAATTCTGGCAGACTGAGACCTCTGATTTATCCTGTATGAGCCTATGTGCCACAGTTTGTCTCAAAGCCCCACTTTTAAATTAAGTTCTTTCATCACTGGCTAATTAGCTGTGAGTCAGAGTATTTTTTCAGAGTTCTGCTCAAAATACTCAGCAGTATTTTATATTGCTAACCTTTAACGTACAACATAACGACAAGAAGCGTACAACTAAACCGAGTCGTAAGCTATACTTCAGAGTTTCAAAAAATATTAGAGCAAAATTAATCTAAACTTTTCACAGGTGCAGTAATCCTCATCTTACCATTAATTTAGCTCAGTTCTCAAAACATTCTAACAAAGACTTAAGTCCCCTACATTTAAGTAGTCATTATCAAAGAGATTTTAGGAAAGAAAAAAAAAAAGTTTTACCACTCACTGGTGAAAACATATTGACACGAGTTCTCTTCAGTTCAGGAAACCTCTCTTAGTCATAAGACCCTAAAAGTAATCTAATGATTTCTAAATACTTCATTAATGAATGTCTCACTAAATCCACATCACACTAAAAGCCAGTTGGCATTGGTTAGAATGTGCATTTAATGTTTCAAAGACCACAGTCACTGGCTGATGCATCGATCTCTTCTGAAGTACAATCACCAGCATCCCCTAAATGTGAGATACTAATTTGCTTCACTGCATCTTCTTCAGCCCAGGTCCTCTTTTGCACAATTATTTCACGCCTTTTTAAATAAGCTCCTTGAACTGCAACAGATCTTTAAGTCTCTCACACCTGGCAAGAAAATAAAAAACTGTGGCTTTCTGAAAGTCACACCTATCCCTGCTGTTACTCATAAAAACTAATCAAGCTTCTACAAGTCTTGCTCTTTATCACATTAAGAATGATCAACTAATAAAGACAACACAGTATAAGATATTGAACATAATTTAATTGAGAGATCAAACAGAAGCCTCACAAAAACTATCAGTTAAAGGATGTGAGAAAAATCATTCCACTTTAAATCACTGTCTGGATTTACATTAACAAAAGATATTCAATATCAAAACCACAAAGAAGAAGTATTTTTAGATGTTTTAGTTTCAATATGAAACATTTTTGTGCATTTTGAAGTATTTCTTTAACCAGACAGCAACGAGAGTGAAAATTCAAACCTTTGTTGCACCTGACATTACTTCTTGTCTTTGAGTTGCAGACACCACTTTTACCAAAGAGTAAAAGGCTGAGTAAAAATTACTCTCAGTCTACTGGTCAAGTCTTTCTAACTCACAATCAGTTATATTCTCTTCCACTATCGGAACCTGCCGCTTTGCCATTTTAAGGAGTACATATTTCAAAAGAACTCACAACAGGTTCAGTCGGATGGCAACAGGCTTCAGTCATCTCACTAGTTTAAATAAACTAGACTCAGTTTAACACAGTGATTACCATGGGAATTGTATTTACAAATAAAGTAAAATATCATTTACACACGTACCAAGTAGTTCTAACACAGCTAGAGGTCAGAAGTTGTGTTGCACATGAACTGCAATACTATGATCTCCTAACTAAAGTGATTCCACCACACTTTCCAGCCACAGGTAACACCAATTTGTATCAGCCTATGTTAATCAGAGTACCTCCAATAATTTTTAACCCCCAGAGATATTATCAAACTCATCCTAGTTATACATCTCTCTAGACTGTACTCAAAACTAAGAGACAGACATCACTATGACCAGAAAAATGTGCTCATGTAAAAGCTGCAAATTTTACTCACAGAAGAGTCGATCTGGTTGTATCTTGCAATATCTTTATGAAGAGTCCTCAGAATGATCATAGCCACCATGCCAGATAAGAAGAGAACAATTACGAGGGAATTCATTATACTGTAGATAAAGAAAAAGTCAAACTTTGAATCCAGTTATTCAGGTTTCAGGAGACATACCAGGTTCATACTACATGTACAGCTCAGATCTGAGGAAAAGCCTTAGATATTCAGACCTTTCAGTATTTTCCCACCCAGAGAAGATAAAGGTGCACAACTTAAAAGTGTATGACTTCTTAGGAGACAGAAGTGAGGAGAACAGTATTTCATGATACCTTGCTAATTCTGAAGACAGTTATATATTGCTTTTCTTTATTTTCCTCCTTATACAGCTCAGAAGTAATTTCCCTGGTGAAACAGCTACAGTTCTTAAAGCAGACTGTCAAGTAGGTTTTGTATCTATCAACCAATGGAACTGATATTGTGCCACTTAATACTTTGTAGAGAACAATTTATTTGGATTAGCCTTTTCAAGATTTACTTTGCAAAACATTAACACTTCAACACAAATTATATACTTACTTAGTATCATTCCCATGCTACGGAGGGAAATAAGCAAGAGCTTTTCACATACATCTTTTACTCATAAAAAAAGACCTTTTTACTGTAAGCAGCTGCTGCGTACAAAACACGCATTACACAACTGTACCTCTCACTGGGCAGTCAAAGCCAGACAGTAACAACAAGAAAACTGCAGAGCAGTAATGACTCAAAACTTCTCCAGAATGGAGGTGATAAAGTAAAACAATGGAAGCTGCTTTCCTTTTGGACACTGATGACGCATTCCTTTCACAAAAAGCAGTAATACAATTGCTCCCAAGAGATGAAAACTCACTTCACATATGAAAGCAAAAAGTTTTCTTGACTGAAAACCTACAGACTTTCTTCTGTCTCCCTAGAAGTACAATTAAGAAATCTTTGTGCTCCTCTGCAAGGTTACTCACCGAATAAATGCAAATCTTACCTAAACCACTGGATGTTTGTATGCGGCATGGACTCCAAAATGTAGTCCCACCTGGAAGCCCACTTAATACTGTTCTTTTCCTATAAGGAAATGAAACAGTAATTAATAGAAGCAAGTACAAGTTTGTTGCAGTCTCCGAGAGGGAATAAGCACACCACATCCCTTCCCCAAACCTTCCAGTCAGCATTCATATCTGAGCTTGGTATGTAACCCTGGATGTAAGACCTCTCTCTTGCATTAATTCATCTCTAGAGACTCTAAAAGAGTATCTTTTCACTGAAATCTCCTATCCACATCTTCTACCTCTAAATTGGGCTTCACTAAGCCTCATCCTTCCATGATTTGGGATGTAGCTGCCTGCAGATCCCAACTGCTGAAAAACAATCATGCCATCACTAAAAGATTCTCCCAGCGTAGCATGCTGATCTTGAAACTTCAACTTTGTCAAACATACTCGAGAGAAAAATTCCAGGGGAAACTAGAAATATGTTTTTCTCATCACTTTTAATGCATTTAGCACAGGCTTCTTCGCTCTCTGCCATAGTGCTGGCTATAAGAGACTGTTTTCCACTCTGATTCCCGGCAGACAACTTTCATTTCCAGATATTTCTGTGATGGATCTTCATGTGTACAAACGAGGACTCTCTTTGACCCACAAGCCTTGTCCCTCCCAGTCGTTCTCTTTGGATGTACACACGTGTTGTCCTGCTACCAAATTCTATCCCCTGACTGGCATGAAGTTCTGCCGAATTTCTTCATTTACTCACAAGGTGCTAAGTTTGTACAGTTGAGTACCAAACTCCTCTCATGCTTACATTTTTGTACACTTGTGTACTAAACATTAGCGCCACGATGATGTATACTTTTCACACAGAGCTAAATACCTTGCCCACGTCAGTCAATTAAAGCAGACACCGCAACTCTCTCAGCAGAAGTCAGCTGCCACATTAGAAAGGACCATAAAACAGCTACACATTTTACTGCTCTATGTAGTCAGGCTTACTGAAACTGATGTTTTCCTATTTAAAAACACTTCTCACTGATAAACACTCCCCTTTTAAGTTATTTTGAAACTACTAATAAAAAGTAAAACACATGAGGTATTATTTCAAATCAAGGCTTAGGGATGACAGAATAAGCCGTTTTGAAGTGCCATCTGCTGGAAGTATCCAAATCCACTGGATGTGAGCCTTACCTGCTCCACGACAGGGAAAAAGAGTGTAGGTACCCAAACACCTAACCCATTGCGTGACTAACCAGACCAAGTTCACACTGAAATTCTGAATTGCAATTTACCTCAAGATTTAAACACAAATGTTAATGACAGGAGGCTCATTCATGTAGGAAAATCAAAGCCGAAAGAGGATTGGGTGTCTCAAGGGAAAAGTAGCAGGATATCGAGCCTTGCACCTCAAGGTCACTGGTTCAAATCAAATTCAATTTGGCAGGATGAAAGCTGCTGCCCTATGATGGCTGCTTCACTGCCTGAACAAAACAAGCTGGTGGTCTCAAGCCAAACCCTCTAAGATTGGTGTCTTACATCAGAAAAACAACCACGCTTTCAGGACAGACTGGAACAGAGGTACCAAGGTTTCAAGTACCTTGAATCAAATTATTGTCACACCCACAGGAGGCTCACTTTCCATGCTGGGGTAAAGACCCATTTGCCAGAAAGCCTAATTTCTTCCTAACTCATTACAGGCTGAATAAAGCATTAGCGTATTAGTAAACATTAGAGTATTAATTGTAAAAAATAAATGATCATTTACTCCAAGAAAAAGCCAGTCAACAAAATAAAAATCACACAAAATGAGACAAAGCCTGCAACCTCACGAGAAAAAGCTTTACAGTCAACATTTAACAATGCAATGTTCCTAAATATAAACTGTTCTTCAACATGAGACTCTCAGCACCCTGAAAGCAGAGTTTACCTCAAGGAAGACAACTCTTGCACTTACTCAACCTACTAATTTTCTATTAGTAATAAAACACGGGGGGAAAAAAAAGGTCTTCATTTATATATTCATGGTGTCACATAAATTATAGGAACAAAAAACCTGTTAAGATTTTCAGAAAAATACTTCACAAGACCATCCTTACAGAATTTACACTGCTGTAATCCAGTTATGGCTATTAGCAAGTTATCCAGTTGCTTTGATTCCATTCTTTTCGGGAATTACATATTCATGTAACAGATTTAATACTTACTTCAAATTTCACAGAGTAAGTGTAAACCAAATCCAGTTTATTGGTGAATTCTCCAGGAATCTCCATAGGTGGACCTTCACAACTTAGGTTGTTCTCATCTGTATGTTTGTAGCTAATGGGGAAAAGCCGTTAAATAAAATTTTTTAAAATTTTAATTTTTATTTTAAATTTAGCATTGTGCTCCAACCACAAATACTCCCCATCAGGAGAGCTTCAAGGCTGAAGCAAAGCACCAAGTCAGAGAATGACAAAATTAAGGTTATGTGCAACCTAACTGCCCCCTCGTGGTCTGCAGGGAAAAGGCAAATTCTCATTTTTCAGCCATTCAGGATGCTACTGATAAAGCATTAATGAAAAATGAATAAGTTTGGAAGGAACAAACTAGCATAGCAAGTATAATTCACTAAAAACACGCTGTACCTTTGCAAGAGGAAAAACCAAGTACAATCAAGTCATGTTGTACCAAGCATGTCTGTATGACTTGAGAAACTGCAGCAGTGCATTTATTAACTTACTTAACTTCTATAGAAAAAGAGAGAGACGTTTAGCTATATAAAAAAAACCCCTACTTTGAAATTTGATAACTGGACTGCAGTTTTCAAATATACATAAGTATGAACTGTGTATGAACAGATTGACTACAGGCGAAGTAGTTGCTTCAGTCTTCTTCTGACCTCTGAGTTGTTGCACCTCCACTCTGGTCAACACAAAAACTAAGAAGCTACTGTTTGAGAAAATCAGCTAGTCTTCTGAGGAAATGAGTTGCTGTCATCTGCAGTTCTGAATACCAATGCTATCATGGTATTTCGCCTATACTTCAGTATCCAAACTTACACAGGAAAAAGTACACCCGTACATTCATCCAAAGTACGTTTGGGACACAGGTAACAGATCTGATATGGGAAACTGTTACTCAGTGAAAGGATGTTTATCAGTGTATCTGAAAACATGCATACCCAGAAATCAATCAAAACATGAAAAAGGCTCTATTGTTTGGGTCAGGTTCTAACAGTCTGCATCGGCAGCTTTTCCATCACAAGGGACTTTGGGGAACACTTTAAAAGCAAAGTTAAATTACACTTACAGTTGTGGAACTGTCCTTCTAAACAGTTCCAGACATAAACCGGCATACTGAAAGCTTCACCGGAAGTCAGAATAACAAATTCCTCAGAATTTATTAACACCAATAGCATCTCTAAGGAACCGTTCTCTTTGGAACTGCTGTTAGGACTCCAGAGTACCAGAGCCTGCTGCTTTAACGCACAATTACCTTTGTGGTCTCAGTCTTGCCATCACCAGTCTTGCACCAGGCCAGTTTTCATCCTTCCCACTGTGGTACATGATTGTTATGTCAACGTGGTTGAAGAGGTAGAAAGTGTTCTTCTTGTTAAACTCTGACTACAAAACATGATAAGGAGACTGAGCAACTTCTCCGACAGGAGAGGGCGCAAGAAGTCAAGAACTTTAAAACGAGACAGGTGTTGTATGAAGGAGCAACAAAAGGGAAACACTTCAACATTAATACACCTGTATAAAAGATCACCTTCAAGAGCCTGGGGAGCCTGAGGAGTAACTGAGTTGGAAGGTGACTGTAGACAGAGTAAACCGAACATGCATGATAAATGTAACACTTCAAAGAAGCATCAGACCTGCTGCATACAAATGAACTGACTGCACTGCACACAAGCAGCAGGTCAAGTGGCAGAGCAGAGTCATGGAGAGCTCTCTCCTCACCAAGAGGAGGGTTGCCCCTCACCCAGGAGGGATAAAACTCCATCACTATTATCTGTAACTGTACTAGTTCACAATGGAACTCCCAGGATGACTGACACATTTCCAACTGTCAACATAATTTTCCCTGTCACAGCTATGTTTGTTATCCTTCAGCCATCTGGGAAAACCTTGACACATTTAACTTGTAAACTGTGCTAGACATAACTTTTGCAACTAGAACACAGAGCTCATTTCTAGGACTTCACTAGAAAGCTTCTATCTGATACTGATAAAAGAACGTCTTGCACATGAACACATGACATAGACAAAGAATGAATAGGTACTAGGATGGATACACATGAAATTTCAGAACAAAACCTCAATTTTCTAAGGCTTTTAAACACCCACACCATTATTTTATAGCTTTATAAAACATATATTGGTCAAAAACCTGTATGAACATTTTATTTGGACAACTGTATCAGAGAGACACTGCACACACCAGCAGCACTCAGCCCTGTCAATACCCACAGTCGGAACATTAACCACGTTTACAAACACATCTGTTCTTTCTCAGGAAAAGAAAGCTTAAAAGTAAAACCACAAATGAAACCACCCTATACTAACAAAAAAAGTTCCACCACTTACATTTATAACACAAGCATCTTTAACTCTACCATCTGGAGTAACAAAACATCCTATTGGAAATCCTGGATTACAGTACTTTTGTCCATCTTCCACATCATAACACCACGTTACAGGCATGTTATCGATAATCCTAGACAGAAATCATCAAAGAACACGTCCTCAGAAAGGGATGCACCTCACTTCACAGTGACATTTCACATTCATGTTATGCACCCACTTTTCAGGAGTGCCTACAAGATGCACAGTAGATAGACAACTATCACACAGAAGGAAGAAAGCAACCACTTAAAACATAGATAACAAATGTCCAAAAGCAGAAAATAAACTCGAGCACATGTCTTGGCTTACCAGTGATGCTGATAATTCAATTGCATTCCTTTCTTCAAAAAAGCCAGTTTGCTTTTATCAGCACTGTTTCCTGGGTCATATGATCGTGTACAAACCTTCTTGCATGTTTCTTGCTTTTTAAAAGTGAACTGTTAAAAAAAGCACACAAAAAAGAGTCACTTTAATTTTGCTTCAAAAATCTCTTAGGGTTTATTTTTTTTTCAGGTAAAGCAGCGGGGTTTTTTTTAAGCTACTTCGCCTCCTTGCTATAAAAGTTTCTAAAGGATAAACCCTGAGGACTGAAAATTGAAAATTAGTAGAAAAGGTATTGCTTTTTCTTTTACCAGTTTGTTTTATTTTGGTAATTTCATCATCGGCTAAAAAAGACTTCCACTACACCCTTCTTGAATGTTTCATGTTAACTTTAGCTGGTTTTCCCCATGACAATCAAGTTAGATAGGGATGCCAAAAACACAAGTTGCACAACACCTAAGCTTCAAGCACAGACATCACCTAACACAAGCACGCTCACATTTGCATCTACAACTTCTAACCTAGTTAGAATTTACCTGTTACTGAGCTTAAAACACGAAATACTGAAAATTCTAATGTTATCAAGGCCCAAATGCTAACCAGGAACGGCACTTTCTAATTACTGTGGTGTGCAGCCATTTCAAACAATTGTTATAACATTTAATCTATTCGACATGTATCCAGTCCAAATGACCCATCATGCTACATATTCAAAAGCTTCTTGTGACCAATGGTCATAAGACTTAAAATTACAGTAGCTCAGAGAATCAAGTGCAGTTCATATAAGGGAGGGGACATCACCTGCGTAATAGACTAATGAAAAGATGTGATCAGGTTCCCAACGACAGAGCAGCAGCACACTCAGAAACTGCTGCCTCTTTTTCTCACAGGGATTTGGATTATCTAGCAACCATCACACACACACATAGCACAGTTTTCAGCTTCACCGGCAAATCCCAGTCTGGAAACTGCATTTGAACACCATACAGCTCTCAAACACCAAGAGCCACTGTTTGACCACAGCTCCTCCACTGCTAATAACTGTCCCAAGTTGATGGCACAGTTTTTTAGATATGCTACATTTGGTCATTGCTAATGCGGGGCATGATACAGAAAAATACCCCATACCACAAAATATTTCCATACATTTATTTTACAGAAGGTTCCAAGTGATATGCATCAACAACAAAAAAATTTGGTCTTAGCCAACGATAAGCATGTACAAGCAGAGAAAAGCTGCAAGTGAGCCATAACGTAATTTCCCCTTCCCACTCTGGAAGTTGCCCAATACTGCAGCCAAGTATACCAAACAGTCCCTGAACCATCACTTTAGAGTCTCCAATGTTACATTTCATAAACAAATTATTTCAGATCACCTAACACACCTTACATCCAGCTATTAAATAACTACCTAAGATACAGTTTCTGGACGTCTCTACCACAGAGCAACAGGCAAGAAGGGTGATTACTGGCTCAATTTCTTAACCGTAATTAACCACCCTAAGATGCCTTTGGGCTGGGAGGAGTTTTGGTTTTATTACATAAAACTCCATAGTGCTTATATTAAAAAATATAAACAAAAATAATCATCCGGTCATCAAATCTTCCGCTACATCTATGGATTACAGCCATCAGAACGACAGCTACCAAATTTAAACAGGATAAACTTCAAGGCATAAAATAACCTTATATGGAGACGATGCTATTCTCTCCCCAAACAGCACTTGTCCAAGATTTTCTGATGGTCTCTTCTCTTCCTTATCTTGACAGAAGTCAAAACTGGAAAAAAGTAGCAAAGGTTCCCCTTTATTTTTAATAATATTTTATTTTAATAATAACTATAAATACCAGCCTAAAACAAATTCTTAAATTATGTACTTAACATAGTAATTTTCTTTTTTTTTTGACAGTTCAGCCATTGCTAGTAAAAAATCTGAGTGCCTTTGCAAAGAAAGCTGGCATCTATTTTAATATCAATTTTAACCAATACATATCCAGCGTATCTTTAACAAAACGCACGGTGCGTAGTCCACCCGCCCTTTTCAAATGGCAATTTCAACAAATAACAGAATGTTTCCTTTTGTGGGGAAAAAAAAAAAGGGACTGTGCTACAGACCTTTCACGTCTCTGGCAAAAAGTTTCTAAAAAACTACACCCCTTTCTTAAAGGAATATCTACAAATAGCATTTAACACGAAACACATTTCAAAGAAGGAGAGTGCTTTTAGTATTACAGTGCCACACCGTCAAACACCATTCACCAATTCTTTTCAACTACATACAGCCTGAAACTGCTGAATACCGGAGAATGTAACCATTCTGGCTTTTCCTTAAACACAGGTAGCAGCAGGTTACATAAAAAAACCCCAACATAACAACAAACAAACCCATACTTTTCTTTGGTACGTAACTACTTTTCAATCAATGGTCCTAAATTCACTGGCTTCCATAAAGTTTAATGGAAATAGAGACACGGGGATTTTTTAGCTAGTCTCTGGTCTTGCTTCTACTGCTGCACCGCCCAGGGAAAGATCTAAAACACCTGCAAGTTTTCTTTTCTGTGCCCAACAGCAAGACTGCAAATCATATCGTTTATCACTGCTTTGTAGGCCTATAAATATCTGCAAAAGCAGATAGAAGTCTTCATAGAAAAGAATCAAAATGAAACAAAACCAAAGCCAACACACCAAGAATAAGCTACAGAGCTTCGGCAAAAAAAAAGGAAAGCTAACAGTGACTGGTCTCCGAGTTTCTTTCAATTAAGAGAAAAAAAAAAAAGGCACTCCAAGCATCTGACTTCCTAGATTTGCCTAACAGAAAGAACTTTCCAATATGTCAAATAGTCAACACTAAATCTTGTAGTCAGCTCAAAAAAATGCACCCGTAAGAAACGCTGCAGCCTTTTTTTTAACAATAACAGAGGACGGTCAGGTGGCACAGGTGTGGCCTTCATCCTTCCCACCCTCTTGTACTTCGTTCCTGCCACTGAGCGCTGGATTCACTCTTCCATCCCTACAGCCAATACTGACACCCTTAAGGTAACAGAAGAGCGCCTTTCCAAACGCTTCTGGAAACCTGCTGGGAGGTACTTACGCATCATATTCGTATGGCAGAACTGATTCAACAGAGTCCAGCCTGTTCACGAAGAGCTCAATTAGTGACTGAAACAGGAAAGGAGGAGAAAAAGTATGAAAATACGGACTTTCAGAAACAAGCGTGTGGCCGGTACGAAACGCGTGGCTAACTAGCAAGTGCTGCTACCCCACGGCGGAGTTACCCTTGGCTGCTGACAGGCCCCGGCCACGCCAGGAACAAGGAACTAAGGGTCCTCCCAGCGCTGGCTGGAAAGTTCAGCGGGAAAAGGGAATACCCGCTGGGGGTGTCTGTCTTCCCGGAGCAAAGGCTGCCGCCCGCGGGAGGACACCCGCGTGCGGTGGGATTGGGAATACCCCGCGGACCCCACTCGCCACGGGAGCCCCGAGCGGGGCAGAACGAGGGGACGGCCCGCGTCGGGCCCGCCCGTGCGGGCTCTCACCTTGCAGCTCTCGGTCTCCTCGCCCTCCCCGCAGAAGCTGACGGGCGCCAATCCGGGCAGGTAGAAGGCGGCGCCGAGAGGCGCCACCAGCAAGAGTGCGGCAGCCAGCAGCCTCATCTTGCAGCCCGGACGGGCAAAGGCACCATGAGGCGAGACTGCAACCCCGACCGCCCCGGGCAGCGCCTTGCGGAGGCGGCCCCAGCACAGTCGNCGGAGGCGGGGGCGGCCGCGTCACGGCCGGGTCGGGGCCACGGCGGCTGCGTGGTGAGGGGGTGAAGCGCCGGGCGCCATCTTGGGGAAGGGCACTGTGAGGAACGGGAGATGACAGGACAAGGGGGAACGGCTTCCGACTGCCAGAGGGCGGAGTTAGATGGGATACTGGGGAGAAATCCTTCCCTGGGAGGGTGGTGAAGCCCTGAAGCAGGTTGCATAGAGAAGCTGTGGATGGCCTATCTCTGGAAGTGTTCAAGGCCAGATTGAACAGGGCTCCAGCAACATGGTCTAGGGGAAGGTGTCCCTGCCCATGGCAGGCAGGGTGGGGGTGGTGGACTTACGTGATCTTTTAAGATCCCTTCCAACCCAAACCTTTCTAGGATTCTATGATACCAGAATCTCTTTTCAGGTTTTAGACCCCAGCAAAAAAGCACAGAATCAATTAGGTTGGAAAATACCTCTGAGATCATCAAGTTTAACATAGGACCCAACGCTACCATGTCAACCAGACCATGGCAGGGGGTATTATGTCCAGTCTTTCCTTAAACACCCCCAGGGAAAGTGACTCCACCACCTCCCTGGTCAGCCCATTCCAATGTCTAATTACCCCTTCTGTGAAGAAATTCCTCCTAATGTCCAACCTAAACCTCCCCCTGCACAACTTGAGTCTATGTCCTCTCATCGTATCACCTGTTACCTGAGAGCAGTCTGACCTTCTTCCCCTGGCTACATCCTGCTTTCAGGGAGTTGTAGAGAGTGAGTGAGAAAGGCTTAAATCAGATATTACCAGCTCAGAAATTAGGGGTGGAGATCCAAGTTTTCGTATAGCAATCTGGAAGAATTTTATATTTGATGTTTTTTTGATGCAGCCTGTGATGTTTGCAGCCACAACAGTGGGATGTGCCCCATGGCCTCTTGGTACAACGCAGGCACAGTGGTGCCACAAACGTGATGCCAAGCTCCAGGGTCACCTGTTCAGGTGGCGATGGCAGGAGCAGCGCTCTGGGACAGCTGCAAAACCTGTCTGAGGAGCAGGGTAAGTGCAAGTGATGGCTGCAAGCCCAACTCTGTGCTACCGTGGCAAGACTGGTACTCACAGCTGTCTGAGACACTGTGCTAAAGGCGTTGCTGTCAATACCGCATAGCAAACACCTCCGTCTTTCTTTCTACATTTCCCATTTTGGCAAGCTGTTGCCACTCTTGTTTCCAGACCGTGACATTACGTTTGTATTACCCCGCAAAACCTCCATGTCCAATAATTTTAACCAATTCATCAATCTGTGGTGAGCTGCCCTTACCATAGAACAGCAACAGGAAAAAGGAAAAAAAATAAAGGGTGCACAGGAATTCTTGTGTCTTTTCAGCTGAGCCTGGAAATTAGAGTTGTCATTTCAGGCAGCTCCAGCTATGTCTTAGGGACCTATGATCCACCTTGTATTGCTAAAATGAAAGGAGCCGCAAGGAGATCCCAAATAGGTGATTTGGGAGAAGCACATTAGGGACTTCCAGTTTAGAAATGGCTGACAAAGTCAGTGCCAGAAACAATTATTTTGTGCTGTTCTCATCTACTCTAGTCTGAGTTTTACAGAGGAAAATTCCTGAATTTCTATGAATACCTATCAACTGACAATGCCTAGAAAATTGCTCCTTGTTACAAAACTATTAAACTGATTTTTCAGTTATTAGTTTTTTATTACATATCTAGAGTGAATTACATTCCCTTTTTTATTAATTCTGAATTAGTCTTTTGTGATTAGATTATTTATGTATTCATTAGTCCCCACCCCCCAGCTCTCGTAAACCCTTTATCCAGTTTAAACGCAAAGCATGATGAACTTGGTAAAAGGCCAATACGTTTGATGAAAATATGCAGCACAGTACAGGGGAGAATATCAATATCTGACAGACTGAAAAACTGAAGATAAGAATAGAGTCTGATGTTCTCTTATCAGAATGCAGCAATTATACAGCTGTGCAACTGTTACAGCACTGGGCAGTGCCTGTAGTGTAGAGTCGTAGACTCTGGGGCACCTCCCAGAAATGAAGGTCTGGAAACTGCAAGCGAGAAGTGCAAGGGAGAATTTAAAAGACTGTGTGTGGTGATTAGACTGGGTGGCACTAAGAAAATAGGCCTTGATTAATATCAATTTTGATAATCTACAGGTTCAAATAATGAAAATGTAGCCAATTTTTGCATGAGCAGATGGCCTCCTAACTTTTCCACTCTCAGTTTTAGCCAGCCAATGAAAATCACAGTTGAACTTTGAGTATAAATAATTAACACGTGGAGTTAGTTGAACAAAAATGGCAAAACTTTGTGCCATCAACGACATATTTACTTTTAAACCACACTTGTTTTGGTTTGCTGTTATTCTCCAAGGAAGGGGTGCTGGCATGCACATGTATTAATCAAACGAATTAGAAATGCTTTTAAGGCTGTTTTAGCGAACTAGGTCAAGCTCCTGCACAAACTCCAAAGTTAAACTGATACTACTGTGATTTTCCTTCCAAAGCAGTGATAGATCTGCTGCTTCACAGAATCAGTTAGCATTGGAAGGGACCTCTGGGAAATCATCCAGTCCAATCCCCCTGACAAGGCAGGGTCACCTGGAGCAGGTGACACAGGAATGTCTCCAGAGAGGGAGACTCCATGACCTCACTGGGCAGCTGTTCCAGGGTTCTGCTACCCTCAAGGCAAAGTTCTTTCTCGTGTTGAGGTGGAACTTCTTGTATTTTCGTTTATGACCATTGCTTCTCGTCCTGTCACTGGGCACCACTGAAAAGACTCTGGCACCATCCCCTTGGCACCTGGCTTTGGGATATTTATGTGCATTAAATATGCACTAATGCATATGCATTAATATGCATTAATGTGTGAGATCCCCTCTCATTCTTCTCTTCTTTAGACTAAACAGGCCCAGCTTCTGTACCTCTCTTCGTAAGAGAGATGCTCCGGACACCTAGTCATCTTTGTGATGATCACTATCTCCAGTAGCTCCTTTCTCGTGCCGAGGAGCCCAGAACCGGACACAGCACTCCGTATGTGGCCTCACTCCTTCGGGACGGGGCGCAGCCGGCAAACAAAGCTCGACCCCGCCTTTCCCACGGCCCGCTCCCGCT
>VZTA01024166.1:144715-160338 GCA_013398855.1 Mohoua ochrocephala | reverse complement strand
TCCCGTGTGTGCCGGAGCCGGCGCGGGCCTTCCTGCCATCGCGCTGGAGGCACGCGGGCAGCGCCTTGTCCATAGGCGCCGGGCGGCCTGCCAGGCTCGGAGAGGTTTGGCTTTGTCTTCGGCTCTTGGTTATTTTTCTTTCTAAACCCTCCCGGCCCCGCGGCTGTAGCTGTGACATTGGTGTGTAGAACTGCAGTGGTAGTCTGGTGTCTGTTCAGTCTCACACGTTGTGTAGGCCAGGACTTCGGCAGGGGCTCGATGTACTTTAAGTAATACCAAGAATGAGCTTAATTTAGAATTACTCACCCAAGATGCTTTTAAGAGGTAATAATTTTGTATTACCTCGGCATGTTAAGTAAGTGACTTGAAACGTCCAAGCTTTAAGGGAAAGGTGTGCTAGGATTGCTATCCAGGGCAAAAAGAACAGCACCTCTAGAAGAGTTTTCACGTTCACCAGTATGGCTTCATTTTAACAGTACTTTGTTCCACTTTTCAAAGTTCTATTTAATATCTTTGAAACGCACTATATAATGTGAAGAAGTAACTGTTAATACTACTTCCAGTTGCTTCCGTTACAAAAAATTGTGATTTCTTGATGTTTTTTATGCCTCATGATTCTTACCCAACATCTTTCTGAAAAAAATTGCTTGTACTTTTGGGGACAGAAGTCATTTATATACCATGAAGTCTCTATTGCAGTTTGATGTTTTGTTAATCATGGCCTCATTCTTTTTAGTAGGTCATTTACAGAATCAAAATGGTTGAAGCAGATCGTCCTGGGAAGCTGTTCATTGGGGGCCTGAACACAGAGACTAATGAGAAAGCCCTTGAGGCTGTATTTGGCAAATATGGACGCATTGTGGAAGGTAAAGAGAATTTTTTTAAAGATGATAATAATAAAAACAACAGCATAGCTGTGATGACTTTTTTTGGCGTTGATCATCTGAAATGATGGCGCTTACATGTCCTCTAAGAAGTTCTGAGCTTAAAAGGTTAAATAAAGGTTAAGTGTTCCTTACAGGGAATTACAGGGAAAGGCTGATGTGACTTTGTTTCTGCAGTCCTTTTGATGAAAGACCGGGAAACAAACAAGTCCAGGGGATTTGCATTCGTCACGTTTGAGAGTCCAGCAGATGCAAAAGATGCTGCCAGAGATATGAATGGAAAGGTAGGAATTAAGACCAGTTATATGTTGCTTTTGCTACTGACCCGGACAATTAATCTTTGGGGTAAATTAACTGGTAATAAAAGCTGGAAAGAGAATGGATTAGAACATCCTGGAGACAAGTCATAACTTTAAATTTGACAAAATGTCTCTGTCTCCGTGAAGCTGAAATCTGTTTCTCCTGTTCTTGGATTTGACAATAGAAAATGAAGTCTGGCTGTCAGTCAGCTACACTCTTTTTTCTTACTGTTCCTTAATCAGTGATGGAGGGCTTTTCAACAATCAGCTCTTCATTCTTGCATGTTTCAGTAATGATTTTTGGGTTGGGTTTTTCTTTTTGATCGTATTTGAATGCGGTACTGTGTAAATTACAGGGGAAGTGACTTGCCTGAAAACTATTAACGGTTCCCTTAACATGGGTTGACTGTGACTTCCCTGCTGTGCTGGAGCATTGATGAGCTGTCTGGTATTCTGTGGATAATCTCCTACGTTTGTGACTTGCTTCATTGGTCTGCTTGGTGTGTGTGAGGGGCATCTTTCCAGTTAACGTGCAATAGCTTTGCAGTTAGCCAGCAACCGAATTTGTTCATTTACACCCTAAAATGCAATGGTGTAGCTTTCAGAGAAATAATAAGTGTAATGTTTTTAAAAATAAAAATACAGGAATTTGGAGCACAAGTTGCAAGATAATACCAGGATAGTTTGTCAAGGAGTTGTAGGCTGCTGTAATCTGTATCTGTTGTGGCATGTTTTAAAAGGTAGATGTAAGTCAGCAATTTTTTGGTCAACAGCTGCTTATCTTCATAGAGGTGCTGTCTCTTCAGGCGGTGAAAGCCATCTTGGGTCACTTGAATTGCAGACTCTGGTTTTCCATGCATAATCTCAATGGTTGTGTTGAGGTCACAGTGCATTGGCCTTGTAAGCAGTGTCTCTTGAGATGCCATTCAAGTAAGGTGAAGAAACATCGAGTGATTGTGATTAATTGACACTTGGGATTTTGATATGTTTGTCTTGTTAGTATAAGAAGTTGAAGTGAAAGAAAAATGTCAGTTATTGCAGTCAGTAAGTAAAGCAACTTCAGGAATAAGAAAATGAGCTTGCTGTAGTGTTCATGAACACAAATAGTAAAACCTTTTGTATTTGTGCTATAGCAGGCGCTACGTGTTATAGAAGGAGAGTGGGTTTCCTACTCCATGTACTGATATTTCTGGGTGCTTCATGACAACCTTATCACAATTAGGGTTACTTTCTTTGAAGACTTGCTTCCTTTTCAAACCAGCTAGTAGTTTTTGTCAAGGCAGAGAGTGGCAAGTTCAGATGATGTTCTTTCTGTACCAGCCTAAACATCTTTCAAGGTGCTCCTTTTATTGAATTTTATTTCTTCACTGTCTAGTTTGCCACAGTTCTGAAGACTTGTTTACTGCCGTGCTTAAATACTTGATTTTTTTCTGAAACAGTCATTAAACCCTCACGTAAGGTAATTTCAAAGACCAGTAGGTAATTGTCAGACTGAAAGAAACTCAGTCGCTAATCTGCGTGTTTGTGGAGTGCAGCTTGCAAATCAAAATCCCTCTGAAAATAATCACCAACTGTTCTACATCTTGAATGTTGTGGCATGTGTTTGGTCACATTGGAAACATTTGGGAGAGTACTGTTTGTTAAAGTAGCTAAATGAGACGACGTTTGTGGCTGAGGTACATGTCTACTTGTTCTGGAATGCACAACCTGCATTATTGTCAAGAAACGCTAGATGGGACGGCCTTGTGGATCGTTGTTCTCATGGGTTTGTCTTCACTATAAATCTGGAAGTACCTTCATCTGCTTTGAAATTAGAGCAGCAAGTAGTGTACGAAAAGAACATTTCTCAAATGGGATTTGGCCCAGAATGTCCTCTGGTCCAACTTGCTTTGACCATGGATGTGAAAGATATTCATGAGGTGTGGTCATTCTCATCTTCAGAAAGCCTTCTGGACAACAGGTACTGCTTGTACTCCAGAAAGACTCTGCATTCAAGGTCTGAGGAAGAGCAGTGTTTGAGGCCTGGTGTGAGAAGAGGTCACTGTCATAAATCACAGCTTGAAGGTTTCTTTGTCCATTTGGAAAAGATGGATTGGAGCATTCTTGAGATTTTAATGCGCTTGAGAAGCAGCAGCAGAAGCACTGTGCAGACTGCAGTTCGAGCAGTCTGTAAGGAGTTTGGTGATATGTCTAGCCAGGGAGAAGAGTTCTGCGTTGCCCGTCGGTTGCTCATTCTGTCATCCCAAAGGAATTTGAAGCTGTAGCCAGTAGAAGAGGCTGACTCCAGTAGATTCTGCAAGAATGAATTTGCATTTGATTTTTTTACTTGGCAAATGTTTGTGAAAATTACGTATCCAGAGTTTTGCACCAATTTGGGTGAGGGGTAATAAGTGAATAACTGTATTTCACTCTATATTGGGACAAGCATAGACTAGTCAAAGCTTGCTTGTTGAAGATAAGTTTGTCCTGCCAAAAGAGATCAGGAGATAATTATTTTAGAGTTGGGATAGAAATTTTTCATTTCAATTACTTTGTCTGCCAAATTGAATCGATGCTAACATGTCTGAGCAGTGCAAAAGAAATGTAGAAGTACTTTGTAGCAGCTTCCCAGCTTTCTTTAAGAAGAATCTTAAATCATGGCAGTCAAGTCTACATCCTGATGCCACGAAATACGCGTGCTTACCTGGACACAAATGTGGATACTCCCAGGTCTGTAGTGGTTGTTCGGTTCAGTGAGCTGTTCTCATGATCTTCTCATTCTAAGTCCTTAAGATGAAATGGATAATTAAAGAGAGGATATGACCTTAGGCAAAAGATCAGGACAAACCAAAGATTTAATTCCAGTGTAGACCTGCCAAGCCAGCTGCTCTGTGTTAAGAGGATGGAAGCAGATGCTGCAATCCCTACAGCGTAAACTGTACTCAGCACTACAGAAGGTTGTCTTACTCTAATTGACAGAATGCACTTCCTGTTCTTTGGGGAAGGAGTGATACAAGGTGCAGAAGCTTGGCCTCTTTGAGAAATGGATCTTCATTTCTTGACTATGCATGGCAAAAGGAAACTCACTTAATGTGCCGTCAAGGAACCTGGAGAAATGGAGTCATCGCAGCATCACCAGTGAAAGGATCCATTGGCGAGGAACGCCCTGTGTGGTGTTAGGACCAGCTTCATGCAAGTTATTGTAACAGTCTCTTCGAAATACTTGATTTCTTGCCCCACTCCCAAAATTATGCAAATTTCATTCATCTTTTCTGTTGGAATGTGGAATAGTTTGCAGGATAGTTCTCTAATTGTGTTTGGTTAAGGTTCCCTGGCTCACTTTACAAATCTGTACAGATGATTCATTCCACAGATAGGAGACTTCGATTGCCAATCTATTATTGTCCTTAAATGACTTGTATCTTAAATTACTTCCATGCTTTTTAGCACCAAGGTGACTTTACTTTCTGGTGCTCATATCATACTAATAATGCTGCTATAACACTCTGAATCAAGGTTGTAAAAACAAACGAATGAGTGTTCATGTTGACAGCTGGTGCTTTGAGCTCATTGAAAAAATTTCCTTATTCTGAGATGGGTTGTGTGACTTTTATGTTTGGTGAGATAAGACCTCTCTTTGAGCTAAGAAGCTGTAAAATGTTGTCCCCTCTGCTTAGAAATATGACAAACTTTGACAAATGTTTTCTGTTTAACAAAAAAACTGTTCTTGTACCTAGTAAAAGGTCTTTCTGGACCTATGGAATAGCTTTTTAAGACTGCTTGTGTAAAGCAGTCTGCAAAGAAACTATCTTTTGCCAAGGTAGGATGCATCAGTTGCAAGGCAGAAGAAAATAGGAGGAGACATTTATAAGGAAAACTGCACCTCCTACGTAACAGAAATGAAAGAACTTGAACCTAGCATCCAGGTTTTCAGAACCCATGCTAGCAGAAGGGGACAGTGTTTGCTTTCTAAACTTGAAACGAGCTGTCAAAAATCTTCCATGAAATTGAGGACAGCAGTGGCCGTAGCAAAGCTTAAGGCTTCAAGCCCACTCTTCCTGCTTGAGAAGGATGAAACTGAGAGATTAATTATGATGGCAAATCAATATGATGCAAACTGAGGAGTTCCAGTGATTAGAGATACTAATGCTCACTCCTGGGATGTTTCAGTTTGTCATGCCAAAAGGCTTTTTGAGAGACCTTCCATAAGTAAAATATTTCATGAAGTCAAAGCCAAGACCAGTATGATTTTGCTGGTATTTCTTACTTTTTTCCCTCACAATGGATCAAGTTGGACCTGTGTATGTACACACAGGCTTTGAAACAATTGCTACAACTCTATGAGGTGGCAGAATACATGAGCTACTACAGTGAATTTTCAGAGGGCTAGATTTTGATAGAGAACAAAAAAGATTCAGTACGTCAATAAAATACTATCAGCAGGGCAGATTAAACACATTACTAGCAGTCTGGTAGTCATGTTTGTGTTCATTTATTGCAGTAAAGAAGCCCAATGAACAACACTTTCTGCCTGATACTTAATTAGTTGTCACGGCAGAGTTAAATATTTAACTGCTAAAAAAGGCAAATAAACCATGTTTGCCAGGATAGGCATGCAGTAACCTAATTTCAGCGGAGCTTGTGATCTTGGTTCTGCTATAATATCCAAACATGTGGTGTCTAAAGATTATACAGAAATTTGATTAACTAGGTTGAATTACTCAACATGTTACTATCTGCTCATGTTTGAGGTATAGTAGTTGGCTGCAGAGTTCCTGGTATTGCAGGTCCATATTCCAGAAAAAGCTTCTACTTTTTTCTTACCAAAAANAAAAATACAACCACACAACAGAACCCACAAACAAAAATACCCCAACCACAAAGCACCTTCACTGTGGAAAAGCAAGTAATAGAGTAAATTGTGACAGTCACCTTGATTGAAAACCCACCTTGAAACACTAGAAAAAAAGGGGGAATTGTCATACTCAGTCTGCTGTGTAGATGCTGACATAACTTCTAAATACTTCAGCGATCACCGTTTTATCAGGACATCAAGAAAATGTGCTAAACGGCCTCCCCATTGCCAGAAATCCCGACTGAAGCTAAGTTACCTTCAGCTTAATCTTGTAACTACAGGTGCACTCCTAGTTTGGTACAAAAGTACGTGGCAATTGAAAGTAAATTGTAGATCATATCTCATGTTTCATTTACAGAATAAATGACGTGGGGCTGCCGTAATCATTGGACACTTGGTGTTTTCACTGAAAGTCCTTTCTGATGCTGCTCTGTGTTTTTTTCCATCAATACCACAAGAATGAAGTACTGTAGAAATTGAAATTAGGCCCAACATGCTGCTGAGTACTTGGGGACTAATACTGAAGACTGAAATCAGTTCTAGAGTTGCTCTAACTTATAAGATGGAAGCCCTATAATAGTGAAGCAAGAGGGGCTTGATATAAGAAATACAAACATGACTGAGCAGTAAGTAAAGCAGCTTCTTCTTTAGTCATTAGATGGGAAGGCAATTAAAGTGGAACAAGCAACCAAGCCATCCTTTGAAAGTGGTGGTAGGCGTGGGCCGCCACCCCCTCCCCGAAGCAGAGGTCCTCCCAGGGGCCTTAGAGGTGCAAGAGGCGGAAGTGGCGCGAGAGGACCACCTTCAAGAGGGAGTCACTTGGGTATGTATTGACCTCTCTCATTATATACTTCGACAACATACAAGACAATCCCATTGGAAGATGACAATAATCCTACTGGAAAAAAAAAAAAGTCAAACAGCTGAATAGTGCACTCCTTGTTCTTTATTAAAATGATGAAATACGATCTCGGCAGTTTAGTCAAATTTTTGATTAGGCAAGTACACCTTAAGAAAAGGCTTTCAAATATGAAGATTCCTTTCTACAACTAACACTCCACTTGACTTTTGCCTATGAAAGAAAAGCAAAACTCCTGCCTTGCACACGAGAAAGGAAGCTTTCTGGTATTCAAGTTGAAAAAGTGATTCTCTTACCACCAGGGAAAGGGAACTGCCTTTCATTCTTAATAGCAAGAGGTCTAAACTGAGAAAATTGTAGGGCTGATCCTTCCAGATCAGAGTGAGAGTTAGGGCACCTAAACCTTGTTTGTTGAGTTGAAGCTTTCTGAAGTGTAAGGCTAGTACATTACTTGATACTGGATATTCATTAAGATACAGCTATTTATTCAGACTTTTCAGTATCAAAACAAAACTCACTTAAAAGAACTAGCAAGCAGCACCTGAGGTGTAACAGTTAAAGCTGTAATGCAGAAAAAAACCCCTGGAAATAGTGAAACTTCTCTCTTGAAGAGTCTGTGTAGTAGGTTCTACAGACTCGGTAGTGCCTCTGTTCCCTCTCTGTAGGCTCTTCTCTAGTACGTCTTCCCAGGTGGCTCTTGTCTTCTGAGAACAGTAACTTGTTAAGCATTTCAGCTGTGACTGATTACAGATATCAGCTGTCTTTTTCCCTTGTGTCACACCCTGTAGCTTTTGGATAAGTTCTAAAAGACAGTTCTTGACAGGAATGTAGGCTGTGGAAAGTTTGGCTCTCAATATTGCCAGTAGCATTTAATAGTGGCTAGAAGACAAAAGAAGGCTTTGAGGTCTAGTTTTAGAGGTTTACTGTTGATCATGTAGTGGTAATAATGGCACCTTTAGGTTGTTGTAGTTCAGGCTTTAGGATCATGCAGGTGAGTATCACAGAAATAATAATTGGTTCATGGTTTATCCTTCTAGGGTCTTCTCGAGGGCCACTTCCTATGAAGAGAGGTCCACCTCCACGAAGTGGAGGCCCTCCACCTAAAAGATCTGCACCTTCAGGACCAGTGCGTAGCAGTAGTATGGGAGGAAGAGGTAAAGACTTCGTGACTAAATTAATTGCTTGGTCAGCTGTAGCACCTTAGTCTTCCTTTAGGAACTGGTGCAAATCATTGATTCTAACGTCAGTCTGCTGTGCAATCGTGTATTGTTTTTCTAATTTTTGGTTCCTTTCATACCAATATAATTTCATAGCTGTTG
This sequence comes from Mohoua ochrocephala, assembly GCA_013398855.1. NCBI lineage: Eukaryota > Metazoa > Chordata > Aves > Passeriformes > Acanthizidae > Mohoua > Mohoua ochrocephala. Next base: position 152,143 of record VZTA01024166.1, on the reverse strand, counting down.
GGAGCAATTTGGTGCAATTTGAATATGTTTCTTCTGGTGCTGCTTTAAAACTGTACCAGCAGAAATGTAAAGTGTTCAAAATGTAGGCTCCAGAGGTACTACTAGAGTGCTCAAAACTATTTACTAGCGCTTGCCTTGGGTGTTCTGTATGGCTAAATGCTAATTAAATTAAAAATGTGGACTGTTTCTCTGAAGCTCCCGTGTCCCGTGGAAGAGACGGTTACGGTGGCCCTCCGCGCAGAGAACCGATGCCATCGCGGAGAGATGTCTACATGTCTCCAAGAGACGATGGCTATAGCACTAAAGATGGGTAAATTCTTATTTTATTTAGTTTTATTTTAGTGAAGTGTTTTTTGTGTAGAGAAGGATTCCGGACCTTCTGTTAGGACATACGGCTAACATCTCAGTTTTTGTTCTTCGTAGTTATTCAAGCAGAGATTATCCCAGTTCCAGGGATACCCGGGACTACGCGCCACCTCCCCGAGACTACGCGTATCGTGATTATGGTCATTCCAGTTCACGTGATGAGTACCCCTCCAGGGGATATAGGTACCTACTGTTGGATTTTTCTCCCTGTCCCTTTATTCTTGCTGTGGTGTTAGTGATTTGTACTAAGTCTTAGTAGTCTTTCCTCCTACAGTGATCGTGATGGATACGGTGGGGGACGTGACAGAGACTACTCGGATCATCCAAGTGGAGGCTCCTACAGAGATTCATATGAGAGTTATGGTAAGAATCCATTTTGAGGATCATACAACTGTACAGGTGTCAAAAAATCTGACTTCCACTGGGTCGCTTGTGTTTTAGGGGGAAGTGGCACACTTTTTTTCCCCTACAGTGAAAGTGCAGTTGTTGATTATCATTTGATCATCTTGTTAAGTAAGCTATAAGCTAAAGAAGCAAAGTCTACAGTTCAGAATGACAACTGTCTCTGGAAAATGTGGCTGAGTTTCTTCTCTAAAATAACAAGCTGTTCTGGAATATCCAGTTAAAGAGCCTGCCTGCATAAACAAACACCGTCTTCATTCCTTCAGAGTCTTTAAATCCACTCACTGCCTGATACGCAATCCCCACCTAAAATACCATTAGTGTGGCAGATTATATTAAGACCATCTCAATACATATAAAAGAGTAGCAGTAAACATTTTAATACAGCAATTCTGTAAATTCAGATTTGAAATTGTTCTATATAACTTATGGTGTTGCCATATTACCTGACCATTGACCCTGCAGGTAACTCACGTAGTGCTCCACCTGCTCGAGGGCCCCCGCCATCATATGGTGGAAGCAGTCGCTATGATGATTACGGCAGCACACGAGATGGATATGGAAGCCGAGAAAGTTACTCAAGCAGCAGAAGTGATGTCTACTCAAGTGGCCGTGATCGTGTTGGAAGACAAGACAGGGGTCTTCCCCCATCCATGGAAAGGGGCTATCCACCTCCTCGGGATTCTTACAGTAGTTCAAGCCGCGGGGCACCCAGAGGTGGTGGCCGTGGTGGAAGCAGATCCGACAGAGGTGGAGGCAGAAGCAGATACTAAAAACACTCTTAAACTTTTGGACCAAGACAGATTACTTCTCAAATGTGGAAGCTGTTCTATCTTTACTACCAGAGGACTACTAAAAGGAAAAGTTGTTTTTAACCTTTTTTTATTGTTGCCTGTTAAGTTTTCCCCTCCATGACTTTTATGCTTTTGTGAGGAAAAGTTAAAACAATGTTTAATATCATTTCAAAATTGTTAACATTTCTTTCAGAAAGCAGATGTTAAATGTATAAACTTGAGCTGTGTACTAGTGTTGTAATTTTCAAAGTAAAGTTTCCCTGTGAAATGCCACACTTCCATCTGATTTTCGTCATGAATGGAACAAGCTGTTCTTAAGATCTTCCGCACAACATCCAACCATCTAACATGGAGATGGATTGTTCTACATGTTCAGCATCTCATTCTGAAAGTATTGCGTGTGATTTGGAGGGTGGTGGGGATAATTCCACATGAAACTCAGTTGTGCCTAGAATTTGAAGTCACAGTGTTCCCAGTACAAAATGCCTTCAGATCCTTGTGTAAAGAAAAATAGAGGATTTCATTCACTTAAGCCGAAAAAGCAAGTGGATAAAACTATATTCTGCCTTCCTCCTGTTTCGTGGGGAGCTTAAAACGATCTCCCCTGCAAAAAAATCATGTTCATGTAAGTCAGCTACAGAATATGTTAAAAAAAAAAAAACCAAACCACAAACCATTGACCAGTTCCATCAAAGAAGCTGCAAAACGATGCTTACTCATACTGTTTCAAATTTTTGCAACTCTGTAGTGTTTCACTTTTAAAGGAACATCTTTGATTCCAAAGGAGAAAATAAGATAAGCAAAGAAGTCTTTCTCTCCAACTTCTCAAAGGCTTATGGCTTCCTAAAAACAAGTGAATCTTTCAGCATTCCACAGCTGATTTAAAGCATCAAATGCCTGTGAAACAGCAAAGATGGTAAGCAAAGCAAACTAGTTTTTCAGTCTAAATCAAAATTGAGACAAGTTACCTTCCTCTAGTCCAGTAAGACAAGCTGCATGTCATGGCAATGGAAGTGCTGTCTAGATTAAAGAAAAAAAAAAGGAAAATAAATTTCCCAATACTTTAGAAGTTCTCCAAATTCAACAATTCTTGGATAAAAGCATTTACTAAACTGCAAAAACCCACCTAATTTCAATTTTGAAACTAAAGCTGTAATGCAGCTCACTGTAGATGGAATATTCCCACGTAGGGTTGGGAGGGGGTATTTTGTGACCAGTATCTTTCAGTGAAGATGCTTAAAGAGGCTGCATATACAGTATATTACCAAAATTAAAGCCTTGTGAAACCAGGAATTGGTTTAGATTGACAAATAACAGCTCAACTATTGGGAGCTTAAAGCAAGAAATGCAAACTTGACATTTAGTTGGATGCCCAACTCCTGTTTAGTTTGACGCTGCATTGCAGGGCTACCCAGTACATGTGGCAGAACCTGTGGCGAGTTATTTATTTACTGAGGTAAAGCCATGAAGTTCAAAAGATGCTCTTGAATATAGTAAGCATGAAGACCTCCAACTAAAAAAAAAAAAAAACCAAACCCCAAACCTTTGTACTACTGTTTAGTCCTCAGTATATTTTGTCGTTCAACTTATGGATTTAACATGGCAATGCACCATTGAAAAGGAGTGAGAATCCATAAGCCATGCAACCTCTCTCTAAGCCATTCCAGTCCATTCCAAGCCAGTGAATCCTCCACCATTTAAAGAAGTAGTAAAAACTTGCAACAGAATAATCTGCAAACCAAACTTGTGCCATTGTTTTGAAATGGGGGCAGTTACTGTGGGTTAACTTGTGCCATAAAACGTATTTTTCTCAATTTGTTGTATCTTCTCTTAATTGCAGGGGGATAACTTCTAGAAGATACCACTGAAATAATGCTGGTTCATCCGTGTTGATGGCAGACATGAGTGGTGCCTGTACCAATACGTAAGGTAAATATTACAGCAGTGTAATAGCTGCAAGGAAGTTTCCTGGTCATTGTGTTGGCTAAGTATTATTTTTGACTTCTGTTTAAACTTTGGAGGTTTAAGAAGGCTTTGTAAACCAACCAGGTTAGGAAGGGCAGCAAGACACTACTTATCTGCAAAAACGGGTCCAATTTGGGTACAGGTAAAGAAAAGCATGTTTACAACTGCACTTTAAGTCATGTAGCAGAAAGTACTGAGTATGAGTTTTTATAAGAGCAGACCATAAAAATCTGAGTTGTAATAATAAATGTCAGTATAAACATTTAATCAGTCTTGTTAAACATGCAGGATGAGCAATAAGACTGAGTATAATCTTGGATTAGGAATTGATCTCTGCAGAGGTCCCGGGATTAAGTTGCAGACTTCAGGCGTCTCCGGAATGGTTTAAGACTAGATCGGCTGTGTTTCGTGGCTTTAAAGCCCACCCTATTAAAATTATTACTTAAGTAGATTCAAGAGCAGCTGTCTTTGGATTTTATGTCAAAGCGTGACTCTCCTGTTTCTCTGAAAACTCCTAAGGTAAAATTGGTGGTGGCTGTCATGCTAATACAGCTTTCTGGAAAATTTCTCCACTAAATAATTGTTAGTAGAAAAAGGGAAGTAACTTATAGTGTCTGCAGAATTTGATAAAATCTAGTGCAGATTAAAGGATAAGGACAACTACCTCTTCCAAGAGAAGCATTTACGTAAAGAAGCATGTGTACTCTTTTATGTAATTTTTTAATTAGTCTGTAAATGTAAGAACCTATTTTGCTGTTAGTTTCAAATTCTACTTCTAAGAAACAACTTTTAAATGGTAAAAAAGAAAAAGCTGCAGTTTGTACAGTTGGTTTATCTGACAGCTGGTCGCTGTTACCGGGGAAGTCCTATCTCGTGGGAAGGATAGGTTCTGCTGTATGCTGTGCGATATTTGTAGCCTCAGCTGGGTTACAGTTTATTCTATAGTCTCAGTAACAGCAACTCAATAACTACAATGCCTTTGTCAGAATATGCCGGTAATGTTTTATAAATACTCCTGATAAATTGATGCTGTTACCGTGATAATGAAGGAAAAAATATGCTTTGTTTTTGGGTACTGGATTGAGTTTCAGATTAAATACAGAATCATCGCGAGTGTTTTCTGTTCCGGGGAAGCATGTAGTTAAGCAAAACAAAAGCTGCTGCCCAACCAGCTTTTTATTTTTCTATCACTTGATAAAATTTCAACCAGCAAATGCTGTCTTTGTTTTCCTCTTAAAATGTGACTGTTGAAATATTTAAATTTGAGTCTTACTGAAAGGACACTGAACAATAGGTGTTTTCTAAAGGTTAAAAAACCCTAACCTTTTTCATTCAAAAATCACTGATGTCACTAGTGTGGCACTAAAGTGGATTAGGGAAATATGTCTAAAAGTAGCATTTCCCCTTCACTCCCCCACCCACTTGCAAAAAAAATCAGGAGTCAGTTTTTAAATGTATAGTTTGACCCAGATCCAGGTCTTGAATCCTCTAATGAAGAGACCAAATATTGTCTTTAATACACAGCATTCTAGGAGACTTCATAAGGTATTGACAAATCATTGTATAGGTTGTGTCAGAACGTTTTAAACTTCATGTGTGTGCACCTCAATATTCTCTCTTTTAGCTGGGAAGCTGAAGCTTAATTGTTCTTGATAAGTGAAAAAGCTTCCCTTTTTTTTTTTTTGAAAAATTTGGTGCTTTTTTTCAGCTTAGTAAATCTGTTTTGACCATGTTGTAATAAATACAGATATTAGAGACAAAAGCGCAGTCTATCTGCCTTCTCTTCAGCTTGTAAATGTTTCCAGGTTCTTAACAGGCATGGTACCAATATTAAGGGAGCAGTAAATAGACCTTAACTTACTGCAAGGAGATGGTAATAATGACCTTGTGAAAAATCAGGATTGGAATTGCCAGCTGTTTACCTTCCCTTGATCACAAGTTTTATTTAATTTATAGCACATTATTATTTACAGATTAGTACCAGTATGTATACCAGTGTATTACAGAACTGCTGAGTAGCACGCTGAGATTATCAAGAGCTGGTGAGATTTTGTGGTGGGTGGCATTTGGAGGGGGGGGGAGTACACACAGGAATTGCAGTACTTAGTACCTGCCGTGGAGACTGTTACACAAGGAGTGTGCATTTAATACAAGTTGTCCTCAGGGCATTTTGATTATTGTAGTTAGCTACTGATGTGCTTTCATACTGTTGGAACAGATGAGATACAATCCAAATGTATTCATTGTGTATATAAAACTAACTCAAAGATAATTTAGCTTTTTTTGTCTCTTGTCTTCTGAGAGGGTACTAACTTGCATTTCCTTTTTCCAGTTACGGTGACTAGAACGTGGCAGTGCAGCAGTGGATATGCATTGGAAAATCGAAGGATAACAAATCACAACTGATAACAGCCTGGCTTTTGAGTGTAGTGTTGCCCACCATTTTCTAGAGGATTGTGTAAGCATTCAGGAGTTGCCTTTTGAAAGTAGCACTACTGATCTCTTGGACATACGTAAAATTCCTGGTGGAAGCCAACCGCTGTCTCCCATAGCTGGCACCTTCCAACAGTCCAGAGTGAGCCCATTTGTTGCTCATTGCACGCAGATCCTGCAGCAGAGAAATACTTGGGTTGCCCTTTATGTGTGTGCTTGCCATTTATGCTGAAAAAAGAGCAAGTTACACAGAAGTGAGTCTTGGTCCTCTTAAATACAGAGGACTTGACCAAGAAACCATGAAAAGTTCTGCTGTATTACATTACCAGTTTTGTCCAGACCTTCTCGAAGAGAGGAGGGGACTGTTGGTGTACTGAGACAACGTTAGTGATGAATGCCCAGAATAATTAGTGTTCCTGTATGTACACTGGACCGCACTACATCTCTCTTGATGCATTTTTCTCTTACGTACATGTTGATGTGCCAATGTTATGTGAGAGGAATCCTCAGGCATTGGTATTTCATGTAGAAAACTCATAACTTAGGATTAACTGAAGTACTTAAACAATCACGGATAATAAAATTTATGCTGACTTTTGTGATAGACATAAACTGATCTCATTTAAACAACATTCAGTTCATAGTGAGTAGCTAAAGAAAAACAAGCATGCATACCTTGTCTACAGATTTAAAACTTTGGGTTTGGGGATAAGGTTATCACTTTAAACTTCAGTTATGGGCTGTAGATTCTAGGAGTAAATCTGTGTAGCAGATGGATAGAATTGCAGTATTTCCCAGGGCAAATAAATTTACTGTTAACAAGTATTACGGGTTTGGGGCTTTTTTGTCTAATTAAAAAGAAAAACATGTTTTACTCAGCCATTTGGATAGTGGTAAAGATTACTAGTGTTACATCTTGGAAGGTTATTGTTACAAAGTGATCTCAGTATCTCTTCTGCAAGAACGAGTAACATGCTCTATGTACTATCAGACTCCTTTTTCGGCAGTGACTTAAGAGTCTTGAGTGCTGCTGTTCAGGCTGAACTGGATCGTCCTACCTAAAATGTAATGCCAAAATGGCAGCTACTGTAAGATCAATGCCTGCCTAAAATCCTAATTAATGAGAATGTACCCTGATCTACAGTATTAACTCATGCACCGAGTCAAGCTTCGTCGTTGAAAGCTACCAGTTGAAATGTATCAGTAGATTCTGCAGCAGACAAATATTCCAGTGCTGTTCTTTGTGGTTGAGTATTTTCCCTCTGCTGGAAAAAAAAAGAGTGAATTACTTAAGCTCATGTGTGACTTTGGGAAGAACCACTCAAAAATGATGTCTGAACATGTGACTGCTGTTCTTACCTTGCTCCTGTCGCCGTGCTTTTCTGATGTGTATGCTGCCAGAGTCACTTGGTAGTTGGGTATAGGAAAGTCCCCCCCCCCCCCCCCCCCTTCTTATACAACTATTCTC